>DWUN01001495.1:0-16445 GCA_018249975.1 Passova gellias | reverse complement strand
GCTCGTCTGATGAATAGAGCTACGGCGTCTTCGTTCTCGTCCGTGTAATATGTGCAGCTGTCTGTGTGCCGTGAGACGGCTACAACTGCATGTAACGTCTGTATGTTACTCCCTCAATCAAAGCCGGCGACGCGGTTCGCCCCGCTCTTCTCGTATCGCTATCGCGCGTTAGCAGAGTGATGCTCAATAGACACTGAAACGCTCCTGTCGCACGTTTCAATTGCGACCAAAAATTCATCGATGCTGTAGCACGTTAACGAAACGCGCTATTGGATCGCTACAAAAAGTGGCAGTTGGCGACCTCCCGAAGTATTGTATATACTACCTAACAAATTGTAGGGTTACAATATAATTAATAAAAAGAATATCTTCAGACAAATTCACATGTAGCAGCCTGATCCCAACTTAGGCAGAGCTTGTGCTAGGATACACAGCTATACAACAGATAATACTTATATAAATTTCTGAATACATATGTATTTATAATATAATTTCATAACCAGGCACAACAAAGTGTTTGATTTCACACAAATATCTGTCCTGGGTGGGAATCGAACCCAGAACGCTGAGCTTATCAGTCAGCGTCTAAACTAGTAGATCAACAGGCATGTAATAGAATGAGTACTTATTATATACGAAATTTGATTTTTTTTTTGATATTATGTACTTGAATTTTCTGGAAGTTAGGTGAGATATTTCAAAGCTTACAAAGATTTTTATTGGACTAACATTTTTATGTTGTATCGAGATTAAGACTTATATAAATGCTATCATTTAACATGTTTCTTTTATATTGTGATCTGATTGATGAGTTATGATAATTTTTAACGAAAATATGTTTATCATCAAGGATCTTTACAGTATAATTTCATACCTCCATCTCAGCAGAAGGCCTAAGAACGCAATATAGATATAATAAACCTCAGAGCATTGAAATTATAACGGGTGTTCATCTGTTAACTTTAACAATTTCGTTTATCCATCTACGATATCTACGTCAGTAGCAGAACACAAAATCAACAGAAACACTTCTCTCCTCTAGCTCTATATAACTTGACAAAATTACTGATGGGTGCTACAATACGATTACTCAAATAAACTAATAAGGAAATAACAAAACGCGTCAAAAATTTAGGCATGCGAAATAAAATTGACATTTACGTAATATCTAACGAGCGCGTAACAACGTGAAGATTACAACAAAGAAAGCAGCGGCGAGATCTGCGGTCATGGTCACGTACGATCGGACATCAGTATTTTATTCTGTTAAAATTACTTGACAACATGAACCTACTCGCTTCGTTGTCACTGCACTGATGCATACCGTCCCTCGCAGGAGTAAGAGAGAGCGAACGAACCGGGAGTGTGAGGCGGGCGAAGGGAGCAACAGGTAAAGATTCCGAGGCCACTTCCGCCTTGGCTGCCGAATATTTCTGTCTTGAACCGGTAGTGGGACGGCAGCCAGAGTACAACGTCACTCGAGTTAATTTCAATATAAACTCGCGCATACATCAAATGTTGTTCTTCACGCGTATTTCGAAATGAGGTTAAACATGGTTCGTCTCTTGATACCGGAAGTTATATATCATAATCAAATATAGGTAGGCAGTTAATACTTGAGCATTTCCCTATTTTCAAATGAGTACCTAATAAAATAATCGATACGACTTTTAGGAACAATCTTAATAATAGTAAAATTAATAAGTATAAAGGCTAAAAAACATTTAACATTTGCCTACGAACACGTCAAACACCACAAACATTTTGTACGCATCAAGTAGACGAGTAAAATAAACTAAAACCGGTTATATTAACCGCTCATATTGTCTCACTCTGTACCAGGAAACCGCCAGTCGACTGGCAAGACATTTCCTGTGCTCTTAGTAACGTATGTAGGCATGCGTACCGATTATGAGACACCTTTTAAATTGCGCGAAAAAATCTATACGTACAATTCATGTTCCTAAAAAATCTTTCACGTTACTCAAGATACCATACTATAAATACTTTTTCTCATCACTACCTACTATTAATATAACTAGCTAACTGTATTATTACGCCTTCACTGGCTTGACAACTACAAAAGGTTTACAAGTCGTAAAACGTAACTTGACAAAACAAAAATAACGAATCTAGGAATACACTAAATAACGAATCTAGGAACCCACTAAATAACGCATCTAGAAACCTAGTAAAATACTTCAACACTTCTTGCCTACACATATACATCAGCTCATACATGATGCCTAGGTACTCTCCAAACAAGGAAATATTGCGAGTTATTAAAAAGTGGCGCGCTGACGTAATACCTCTACACGGTTAGCACTTCCGCATGCCCTAGAGAGCACATGGATGTCGATAGCTAATTAGCTTCAGAAAATATTTACCTAACTGTTTATTGCTTGTATACAGGTGATTGGGCAGACCCGGAACTACCCGGATACCGGTATGCGTGAACGGAAATATTACTCAATACTAGCGTCTACATTGTTAAAATAAGACCGGGTTTCAGTACTCTGTCTGGCTCGGCTGGCTCCCGAAGTTTTATCTCATTCTCTGCGATACTGTGTGAGGCGGATCGGCGCAACGGCGGAGACGGCGGTGTGCGGGGAAGAGGGTGGCTGCGTCCGTCCGTCCGCCCGCGCCGCCACCGCATCATCAGTCCGCGTCGGAGAGTTGCCTGTGACGCTCGTTTACGAGCTCGATCCCTCAGATACGGTGCTGGTTTACGGCGTGCCGTAACACGACACGTTTGGAGGGACCGACTCTTCTACCTGTGTGCCTGGTGCTCTGTAAACTTTGGATATTGTGTTTCGAGTGCTGTGACAATGTATATGTGCTGAGTTAACCATCTTTCTTTAAGAACTTCCTCGGATTTTTCACGAGTTTGCCAGTTCCGGATCAGCTCAGCCGGTAAGTAGCAGTGCTTATCTTTGGCTGCGCTATCTCGGACACACGCATTTCCGACCCCGCCCGATAAGAGTTGGCGGTTGGCATTCCGTTACCGATTCAGAATCCAGCAAAGTTTACATGTATCAAAATATAGTCTTCTGACATAACTAGATATTTTTTCTAATTAATATTCACCAGTAACGATTAGTTATGGCCTTGTCATTTACTCATAAACTTGATTTAAAGATACTACCCGAGGCAGGTGAAGATTTATACTTATTATTTCATTTCAACTAGAATCTATATCTGTTTATCAAGACTTTATGTAATACTGGAACAACAGGTGGCTCCTACACTAAACGCAATTTGGTATACATTTCCATGATTAAGAAGATATACATTGATATAAAACCGCATAATTATACTTTTACTACATCTTATTCACTTATGTGGTATTTATTGATACTGCTTTTATAAAAAGATAGAATCGCGGATGTTAAATTTTATCATTAGATTCCGAAAAAACTGATAAGGAAAAGGTTATCAAAAATTAGATAACAGTAAGTCATCGGCGAGTATTTATTAGGTATAAAAAAACAGTATTTCACGCCTATAAGAATTTAGAGAATTCTTAATACAACAAATCTAATAAAAAGTTTTATGTTTATACTTAAGCGTATTAAGGTATTTATACAATTTTTTTTCCATAACGTTGATCAGTTACATAATAATTAATTAATATAAATTTATTTTTTACACTGTGCGTCTTTGAATAGTTCTTTTATAACGGATTTATTATAAAAATAGATAACATTTTTAGATAATGTTGTTGCTTCATTAAAACTATGACTAATTATATCAAAACAATATTTTAAGGTACTTTCAACACAATATACATATTCTACAATTCTGTTACTAGCGCCACCTGTTGTTGAATAGCAGCACGGAACAAATATTTTGTTAGCAAATAAAATTTAAATATAGCATTATTGGATAAATAATAGGTTCAATAAACATGCTAATATTTTTTTTTACAGATCTTCGTGATGAAAGTAGTTAGTCTCCAACTGCCTTCGGGCCCTAGCATGGAGCGGTTGCCGCTTCCATTTAGCCCGACTGAATTATTGTGGCGGTATCCACTACCCTGGGCGCCGCCACCTCCTTCGCCTCTTGGTGACGCGAAGGCTCAATTACCTGCAGGCCTACCGCCAGAACCAAGACTATGGACGAGAGAAGATGTTGTAGTATTTTTAAAATGGTGCGAACGGGAATTTGATTTACCCAGTTTCGACATGGATCTGTTTCAAATGAATGGTGAATATCAAAAACGTAGAAATATTAATACCACACACACATACATTTAGAGACTGCTTCATAATAATTAGAAAAACAAATAAATTGTAAATATTTTATTTTACAGGCAAAGCTCTATGCTTGTTAACGAAAACTGACTTGGGCGAACGTTGCCCGGGTGCTGGCGACGTTCTACACAACGTACTACAAATGCTTGTTCGTGATGCAGCTCTTCTGGGTCGAGTCCCCTCATCACCAGTGACGCCGACGGCTCGAGCCGCTCCTTACCCACCATCTCCTCATTCCCACCCTCCTACTCCAACATGGACCGTTGATGGGTTCCATCACTTTCACAGCGCTACAGCAGCAGCCGCTCAACCAAATTCCGTTACCTTAAGTCCGGCACCATCGGTGGATAGCTCTGGTAGCCCACAAAGAGGAGAAGCTATGAACTACGCCCCAGCATATGCAGCCCCGGTTCCAGTATCTGCTCAAGCTGCGAGCTCGGGAAGTAACCACTCAGATTCAGATGAAGACACACACTTCGCATTAACTCCTCGCTCTCCTAAAGAGGCTCCCGTATCGAGTCCCGTGCCACAGCCCCATGCAGCGCCGCAGCATTCACATTACCGTACTCAACATCGAGAATTCTTTCCAAATGACATGCCGGAATCTAACACAAGTAAGTCGAACTTAATATTACCATAATATATTCACAATCCAAAAGTTACTAACAAAAAAATTGAGTAATAAATTTATTTATAATTTCAGATGGAAGACTTTTATGGGATTTCTTACAACAATTACTAAATGATCCAACACAGCGATACACTAATTATATTGCATGGAAGAATAGAGAGACAGGTGTTTTTAAAATTGTCGACCCTGCAGGGTTAGCTAAACTCTGGGGTATCCAAAAAAATCACTTGTCTATGAACTACGATAAGATGTCACGAGCTCTGAGATATTACTATCGCGTAAATATTTTACGAAAAGTCCAAGGCGAGCGACATTGTTACCAGTAAGTGTATTGCTATTTTTAGTATTAATTCACTTATTTTTTATTATTAGTCAATATTACTAGAGAAATTGTCGTTAATTTCATATGTACTAGGATTTTAGGCTAGTCTATAACTTTACCGCCAAAACCACTTTGTTGAGTTATGAACAATAGATTTTTTATTAAATAACCAATTAATTAATCATTACAGATTTCTACGGAATCCTACTGAACTGAAAAATATAAAAAATATTTCGTTATTACGGCAACAAATGAGCCCAACACGGGTGACGCCACAACCTGCAGTAAAAACTGAAATGAAGGAGGAACGATGTGAAGAAGAAAACGTTGACGAAGATATGCCGACAGACTTGAGTATGGCGACTTCCGAGCCGTGGCGGAAACGAGCTCGTCCCGACCCCATTGCTACGTCACAGTCTCACGATAAACATCGTATTAGTGCACTTATTGGTGACAACATGATGATAAAGCGGGAAAATGAATATAATGTTGAACATTACGCCTTAAACCTAAAAAGTGAAAAATGTGAACAGTGATCACAATAACATTCAGCAATGAACACTTATGTGAGTGACTTGTTTTAAGGATGTTAAACAAGCATGAGCTCCATCCACTAAAGTTCTAGTCAAATTCCTCTCAGAAAGAATTTAAAGTCTTCCTTTAGAATAACTTTTATCAAAATATGTGACTATAAATATGTCCATAATTAAAACTGAGAGTACTTTGACAGATTTAGTACAACCATTGGAGTTTTAACAGGGTATGGACCTTAAAGCGATGCCTTTGTGCCAAGTGATTTTTATCTAATAGTGTCAATTACGTATGTAGTTAGCAAAAGAGGACAAGAGTTTATTTGTGTTAAACGTCATAGAAACTATTTTAATATCTTGTGCAATGGACCACTCACTCCACTGACTGATCTTTTTCAGTTATAATGAGATAAATTGCCAAAAGTCAGTAAATAAATGAGCATAATCACCATGCACACTTATTATGCATTTTGTAAGTTAATTAGTTCTATAACTATATAGTTTCAATGTAAATTTTCTAAAAAGAGTACATACCTGATTTTTTAATTTAATTGTCCACGATATAATAGTCTTCCATTCTTTTTGGCAAAATATTTCAATTGTAGCATGTGAATAAGTATACTTAAACAAAGCTTCCACTGAGCATGTATTTTAAGAAAGGAAAATATGTTACATTTACATAAATTGGGATTATATTATACAAGTGTCTAATGTTCAAATGACAATAAAAATTACCTATTAAACTTAAATGCCTTGGAATCAATCTAAAAACCACTGTGATAAAAAAATATAATGTGGCAGACACATAGAATATGCTAGGGCTCTTTACTCAATGATTTCCAGCTACAATTTTCTGTGATCTCTTTTTATCAGTGTAAGTGAATAATGTCATAGAGAGTAAAAATAACATGTTTGTAAATATTAGTTTATAATTGTAATTAGATTAAGAATTCGACAAAAGAGTGTATGTATGATTTGTCAAACAAAATGTGGAGCTTTATCAAAGTACCTAGATATTAGTAAGTACTATTACAACTGAGTTTGTATTTTTACAATTATTTTTATTTGGCATATTATGTATGCCATAACTTCCAATTCGTACGCAATGTTTAATGTCAAATGTTGTGTCAAATTACTATAAAATAAATGAAAGTAATGTTATCACAATTTTGGTATATTTTTCTCCTTACTGAAATAAATATATTTCTATATAACATACTACCTTTTGCCTGCGACTTCGTCCGCGTGGAATAGTGACTGCGCAGCATTTTAATTTCCTAGGATACTTATATTGTAAATTTATGGCAAATTTTTACCACCTCGAGTTACATTATTGTAGTTTTACATAAGGTTCTTATTTTTTCTGTAATTAATATAGCCTATATTGATCAGTGATAATGTAGCATTCAAATGGTGAAAGAATTTTTAAAATCGGTCCAGTAGTTTTTAAACTTATTTGTTACATACACACATACAAATCTTTCCTCCTTATAATATTAGTATGGATAATAAGGCAACAGAATCATAATTATATTTTTCATACTTTTAGTTTATAAGTTCAAATGCAAATCAAGCTAGAAGTACTAACTAGGTATTGAATGTATACAATGATATAATTTGTGTATGTTATTTAAACTAACTTTTATTTATTTACGTAGCTACAATCTGACATCTGTTATGTTACAACAGATTGTTCATAAACTCCGCCTCCTACCACATCTAGTAACATTATTATTGTAACTTCACGCCTGTAAACCCACGAAGGGGTAGGCAGAGGAGTGTAGTACTCCCCCACATTTCACCAGTTACGTTTGAGTCCCACAATGGAATAGGTGGTGAGCCTATTGCCATGCACCAGGCACACATCCAGACTCTGAGTCACTACTAGAAATTCTAAATTAGAAAAATCCAGCAGTACCCAACCTGAGATTTGAACCCAGGACCTCCCGATCGGCAGTCGTGCTAGCAACCGCACAACCAACGAGGCAGTTATTATTGTATTTAAAAATAATTCAATTTCAAAAAAATAAGCTTTACATTTTGTGAAGTTAACCTTCTTTATAAATAAGTAATTTGAATGACACATTTTGCAGTATGGCAACAGACATGTAGTAAGAAACAATTATTAATAGATGGCGTTATGACTCAAATTTACTTTTTAAGACAATAAAAACATTATCTATTGTTTGGCGTATTTTTGTCAAACGTACAAAACATAAGCTTTAAAATGGCGGTTGTATCATTGATTTTGATAGAGAATTTACAGAGATCTCATGCACCTACAAAAAAATCACTAGAAATAATATATAGGCTTGTTAATTAGGTACTAACTTAATGTACCTACTTAGTTAAGTACGTAATGAAAAGTTAGAATGACAAAAAATTATGAATTCAAACTTGTGAATTCTAACTTGCATTTATAAGTGCATAATATTGCTTACCTGAAATGTTAAACAGTCGATTTGTAGTGAATCCTGAGATAATCTACTAACTGAATTACAAAACTAGACTGGCAGACTAATCTAATGAGGTACTAAATAAAATTGAGCATTATTAATCTAACAGTAATTTGAGGTTAACTACACCCAACACAAATAAATATTTAAGTACAAAGCCCACAGCTCCGTGTCATTGCTTTAAATGTATAACGCTAGGTTCCGACTGGGCTAAGCATGGTCTTTAATAAGAAGAAAAACACTTTATAATCAACCTCTCCACTTTTTACCATAATTTAGTACCATAACAAAAAGTTGTTGTTCCACCTAAACAAAAACTTCTTCCTCAACTACTCTCTGCTCTCGTCTGCCGTCTTATTCAGCAATTCACAAATATATTTATTTCAAATATGATAAAGTAAAGCTGTATTGTGCAGCTTTTGATCAATCAGCCTTAAACAAAAACTCAAAAATAAAAATTTGATGACATATTTGTTGCAATGTTGGCATGTTGTGTTTACCCACAAGTAAAGTAAAATATTTGTGTGTTTATTCTTGAGGCTCTTAAAAAATATTGAACTGGTGCGAGTTACCTATACACATATAGTTACCTATATTTTTTATAAATAAATTTACATGGAGACAATATAAAGCTCATACTCATCACATGAATGAATTCAGTGGGTGGAAATTGCAACTGCAACCTCTTTAGCAGCCCAGGAGTCACTTTCAGATCACCCTCTAATACAGGTGCCAAGCAATAGATGATAAAGTCAAGACATGTAGTAGTTAGATATGTTGAATTGAAACGAATTCACACAAGGTACACACTTTGTTTAATTAACGGACTTAATTAAACTCAATTGAACATCTCAGTTGTAGCTTGCTAATCCCTAGCCTTGTTCATTTTAGTTGATTCCAATCCACCACTTGCAATAATAATTGATACTCTACTAACATACTGTCTGACTGGTAGACATCTGTCTACTCACTACCTCTACCTAGAGGTATCTAGTGAGCGTGATACTGACCCAAGACAACAAAGACAACATTTGTAATGATCATTTGTTTGGTCTGTCTCCTAGTGTAATAAAAAATATGTTTTATGCTAGTACATAACTATGAAGTTTATTATCTGTCTAGTCATCATAGTGCAGATATACCAAGATATAATTTTTATACTAATATTCTACTTATTTTTGTAGTATTTTGTGCTTCCTAAATGCTTTCAGCAAACTAACTAGTTCTTGACAACACATTTTTCATACAACCATATATGAATTTTACTCTCTATAAGATGAGAGCTTAAAATATCACTTATATTAGCTACTATGACAAATGAAATTTCAATGTAACTTTTCATTAATATTTTCATGTATTTATGTATTCACATTATGAAGTATTCTTATAAACTATCACAAGTATAATAATAACAATGATACCTTACATATTTTCAGGTTGGTTTTGGAAGAATATAACATCATCTGCAATTATTGTAGACGCTGTTCTCACTTGTCCATCATCTAACTTAACTTCACCATATGACAATTTGCCTGTCACGTAAACTCTTTGGCCTTTCTTTAAATACTTGTAGATGGTGTCACGTAGTCCAGGTCTAAACACGCTTATTCTATGCCAATCGGTACGCTGTAATATATCACCTGATTCGTATTTATAGCTGAAGTGTGTGGCGAGTGGAAAATTAATAACCGGATGTTCTTCAGAACCTCTCTTTTGTGGATCTGCACCAACCCTGCCTAATAGTGTTACTTGGTTGATAGCTGTAACAAATATCTATGATAAGTATGCAAAAACAAGTAAAGCCGGCTAAAAGATTTAAGGTTACCAGATCCATACTTTTTTCGGTCTTCTGAACATTATTGCATTGTACTACAGCGGTAATGTGAAATTTCTGTCTTTGAAGTATTTGACTTGTTATACGCGATGTCTGTAAACAATAAAGGAAGTTTACTATAGTAATTTGATGGATAATCCTCAGTATATTACTTCAATAAAACTTTCATTTTTCAAACTTACCTTTAAAAAGGGAAACATTTTGAGTTTATTTTCAAACCTATTAGTATAAATCTGTAGGTAACTGCAAAACAGATTTAATTTGGTATACAAATACAAAATTAATAACCATCAATTTTCAACAAAACAAAAATTTCAACAATGTTAGGCATGTGTACAATAAGTATACTATAGTTATAAATATCGAGAATAGATATTTAGATGTAGAATATGGATGTCGAATAGCAATATACAATAATTTATTGTGCATCGAATAGGTCAGTAGCGTGTTTTTACAATGTTATAAATCGGCATATGAGAAGTCATGATATTATAAATATAAAGCTGTAACGCTTATAACGATTCCAAATTTTATAACATTAGTAGTAAGGTATTCTTTTTCATACCCATTTATCTACAATATTATAACGACAAGATATGCTCGTAAACACTTTATTCTTTATAGAATAGTTGAATTTCTGTCTTGAGGTAGAATATAATGACTTTATTAACATTAATCGGTCATACCAAGTTACCATACCAAGTCCAACTAGATAGATAATAAAACAGAATATAAGTTAACGAATTGTTAATTAATATAGCTTTGAATCGATTTGCTGCAAAAATCGGATCCTAAAGTCAATGATTTGTTTCATACATCTCTAGGACCCTCTGCGTCAAAAATGACTCATTATCTGTAAAATAGATAAAAAAAACCGCAAATGGCGCGATTGCCAACTATATTTTTCCTTTTTTTTTTTACCGACAAAGGAGAATGATAATCGACTTTCTAATATGAATATTAAAGTGGTTTGAAGAACTGTAACCAATACAATGAACTTTTATTTTGAATCCCAACGTGGCATCCGAATACGCTACCTACCACTACCAAATGAAAATTAAATTACCAAAAGTGTTGAAGAATTTAAGTTGAAGTTACTTAAGAATAATAATATACTGTGGCAAATGAATTTTTATTGGCTTTATGTAATACGGACTGAGTAGCCGTTTAATAATATTGACAGTAAAAAACTTGAAATAATCTATGGTTGTAAATTTATGTTTGTGTGTGTAAGTAGTAATTTTTTATCTCTATTCAACTACTACCACCATATCCGCCTCAGAAGAAGTTGTTGCCTGTGAAGGATGCCTTCAGCTGCGAATGCAAAGTCTGAAAAACCAGCCTCTTCGGAGGTTTCGGATAATTCACCTATCCGACAAATTGTAACGATTCTCGATCACAAAATTCGTAATTTGGAGAAAAGAAAGGTAAGTCCTGTAATTTTAACTCAACAAATACTACCTACCTGCATTTAGTTTTCTAAATTTCCGTGATGCAAGTTTCAGTAAGATTTAATAGGTAATATTGTATTAGTTTACTTCTTTTGTGTGTTATTTGATATACTGTTTTGGACAATTTACTCTTGTATGTAAATAAAGTTGCGCTAATCGTTGACGCCATTTTTACACATGTGCTCAGCAATGTTGCTGCAAAGCCGTAACGCCCGCTTTTGTCTGCCAAAAAAATCTTGAAATACGTGTAATCAAGTTGAATTCTTCGTAAATTTATGTTTATTAAGTTTAGTTCGCCGACCTAATATTAGTTTGTTATATTTTTAGTTACTAGTTTTCTCAGATGTTATTGTTTAATATAGGTGCATGGCCCCGCAATGTTAATGTTACGAAAAATGATATCACCGCCCATTTTTATCGATTGTAAATTATAATGGTGACCGTGCAACATGCACTAAGTTTAAAATACCCCATTATTTACATCTTGCTGTGCCATTATCATTGACCAGGTGCATTGTAATTTCTATGTTGTGGCGATAATTTCATTGTTTACACGAACTTAACTTAATATCATCTATTATAAAAAATTTTTAGGTTTTATGATAAGATTAGTTTTGACTGGTTTTTTGAAAATTATCACATTTTCTCATGACAATTATTTCCATATCATACATATAGCTATATTATATGTATTTCGCACAATTTAATGAATGTAAAAAGTGAATCAGAAATGTAATTTTTTGAAGTGTTCTAAATTGAACTCTTCTGTTCTAGCTGCATGTATCAAGGTCTTATTACTGAGACATTTAAATTTATAACAATACATTTAGCCTTAACACATTTATGGTAAAACAGTATAATATTTTATTACCAGATAGCACTGTTGGTAACATCGTAATTGTTAAACCTCAGTGACAATAAATTAGTCTACTAAACATGTATACATATATTTAAAACTCGATCGTTAGTTTCACTTTGTCAGAAACTCATAGGTTGAGGTTTGAGAAGAATTGTTGATACAGTTGAAATATTGGAAATTCCTTTACATCTAGACATTGTATTTCAGAGTAAGTTGACATCATATCGTGACTTACAAAAAGCTGGGAAGGAGCTTAATAGTGATCAGAAGGTGGCCGTTGCTAAGTATGATGAGGTGGCTCAAACTTTGGATTTTGCAAGGGATTTATCCAAACAAGTGTCCTCCATAGTGGCTTCTGCAGAACGTGAAGCCAAGAAGCAGGCTAAAAAGGTAAGAAATATTGAATTACTTTTGTTATTCAAGGGGTAAGAAATATTTTATTACTTATTATGTTATTATGTGTTTGCTACTTATGTGAAGATTAAATTAGAACACCTTGCTATATGCTATTAATAGATACATTTTAAACTTTGTTCTTACTATGAAAAAGTTGTACTATATTTCCATCTAATTGCAGAATTGTAATAGGTCTAACTATACAGAAACTATTGATTGATCAGATGCATTAAATTTTTGTCTACACTGCTGTGACATGCAATATGCATGGTATACTTATAAAATATATTTATATCTTACTAATAATATAAAGTTGAAGAGTTTCTTTGATTGTTTGGTTATTTGATTGTTTGAACATGCTAATCTCAGAAAACATTGGTTCGATTTGAAAAATTCCTTCAGTGTTAGATCGCTCATTTATCGAGGAAGGCTCTGGCCTATATAACATCACGCTAAGATGAATAGGAGAGGTGCAGCAATAAAAATAATTTATATGGCAGAACAATGTTTGCCAGGTCAGCTAGTGTAAATATATATTTATTTTTTATATATATATATATATATATATATAAATGCAATATTCATGTAATTATAAATGTAAGTTACATTGCTAAAACTGTAATAAAATTAATGTTTTTCTGTTCAGGATGCATGGGTGCGTTATGCAGCTGAAACAAACAAGATCCGAGAGGTACTTCTTATTTTAGACTGCCTTATGCAAATGGGTAGTACTGAAGCAAGAGAAGATTTTCTTAATGGTACCAATGGTGCTGCTAAATTGTCTGAAGAAGACTTAAAAATCCTAGATGATTTGTAAGTAGTAAAGCCATGGGTTGAAGCTGATTATTATATAAGATTGTTGTTGATGAAATAATTACGTATATAAAGAAATAAATAATTGAACACTTCATTACAGATATCCAGAGGTAACTCCAAAGCATGAGGTAAATGAAGAAGGACAGGCTGGATTTTACACATACATAAGTAAAGCAGCAGAACATTTGTATGCTATTATTGATGGAAAGCCAAAAGAGATTTTAGGTACAACTTATGCTCATATTAAAGAAATTGTTTGTGCTGTACATGAATGTGGTTATTTTGATAAAACCGCTGAAGATGTTGTTCTCGAAAGTGAAGAATGTGGTCTTGTAGAGGAGGAATCTCAAGAGGTTACTGCCGAATTGGAAGAAGTGGAAACGGCCCCAGTTTACGTTCCTGTAGTACTTCCTGCTCCTCCTGCACCTGCAGTCGTTCCTGCACCTGCTTATCCTCTTCTTCCTCTTTCACCCATTACATTGCAGGAGGTTGAACATGCATACTTTTCTCAACAATATCCTCAGCAACGTCCCATATCTGAAGTTATTGGTTCACAAAATTTTTTCTTCTTGCAAGAATCTGAAATTGATAGTCCAATCGGCACACCTCAACCTCCAATAATGATAAACCAGCCATCACCACCAGCCCCAATACCTACACAAACATTTACTAATCAACATTTTGTTCAACTTCCTGGAGCGCGTGTACCCGAGCCTGGAGCTATTCCATTACCTCCACAACCACATTTCCCGCCACATCCAGATCACGCTGCAGTGTACGCGGCCATGCCGATGCCTGCGCCGCATGGTCAACCTCCCCTCCTCAACGTACAACCAGAGCTCTCATGTGCAATTCCTCACACTCCTCAACCTGACCCGCAGCCAGTCATGCAAATGCCACCTGAAGGACATGAGGTAACCACACCTGTGGAAAACAAAAATGATGAAGATTGGAAGGAAAATCGAAGTCCTGAGCGTGAGGACGGAGGCGAACGCAGAATTCAAGGTCAAGGAGATGGGCAGAACAGGCAGAACATGGCGTACAGGCGCTACGGTCGTGGAGGTGGTAGAGGATCATCTAATGGATATCGAGGTCGTGGAGCTTATCAGAACAGGCAACACCACGATGGTTACCATAATAGACATGTTGGAGAATATCAAAATAGAGGAAACAAGGATGGCTACCAAAATAGACAGTACAATGATAGCTACCACAACAAATATGGCAAAGATGGATATCAGAATAGAGGTAACAACGAAGGATATTATGGCAATGGTGATAGTGGTGACAATCATCAACAAAATGAGAATGGTGGACGTGAAAGATATAATGATCACAATCAAAGCTACCAGGGAGGCTTTAAGAGTCGCGGCAGGGGTGGACCCCGGGGAGGGTCTCGAGGAGCTCGTGTGCCTCGACCTCAACAATACACTCGTAAACAAGAAAATGTTGAATAGTAATATCCCCCATTCAAAACAAAGTTTTACACCAGTGACATTGCACTATAAATTTGTTAACAGACTTAAAATCATTCGTGAAAGGCAAATTTCACCGGCAACAACGCGCTGTGGAGACAACAAAATAAAGAGATTATGGTAAAAGCAAATAAATAAACAAACGAAAAAACCTAAAAAAAAAGCAAAATTATAAAACTTGAAACTGAAGAAAAAATAAGTTACTTGAATTTAGATGTATGATATATGCAATTATTATAAGTTACTTTAAATCTAGATCCTTGAATAAGTTTTGTCACACAAGTGATCAACGTGACGCATGAAGAGCCCCCGGCGCTACCGCCCTCGCTACTTGCTCGGCTCGCGCTGGCCTCGTTCTCGTGATAACTAAAATATAGGAGTTATGCACACTTCTGGGACCTTACCCAAATCTCTGAACTTTATACTTTAATACCGTTGTTTTAAAATGGTAGTTACATGTGTTAAGATATTTTATAAATTTGTTTTCCTTTAACGATAATATATAATTCTGTAACTTCACGGGACTGACAGAAGTCATGCTGTTTTTTAAATACGTAAGCAATTGACGATTTATTTATATTTTGCTATTTATAAAATCCGATTTTTTATGAATATTCATTCAATTCTTAATTCGTTTTCGACAGCCACATCTATTGAGAAGTTATTTTTATTCATTCCAATTGCTATGATAATAATAAATATTGTTATTATTTGATCAAATAAATGTATTTCCTTTTTCTTAACTATGTATCCAACAGAGGCTGTGTGCAAGCAAATTAAAGGATTCTCTGATCATTTTGGTCTTTCTATTTTATTGAAGAATGTGGCACCTTTATATTTAGTATTGTGTTTATGTTGAAATTGTAAGTCTCCTGTAAAATCTGCACTGAAATGCGATCTTAAGGATATGGTAACTTCACGTTTGTCGTATAAGGCAAAAAGTTCACAAATTTTCTACATATGAAGATTTTATTGTTGAAATGGTAAATAATGTTGGTGGTCAGTATCTAAAACCTCACATAATGGTTGATCGCGTTCTATTAATCGATTCGATGAAAGCTTGACCATTGTAAACACACCACAGCGCCTATTAATATCATATAGCAACAGAACCTTCCGCTGCATACTTATTTCTAAATGTACGGTGGGTGATAACAGGCATTTGTATTACAGATTATGTGCATGGATAATGGTAAGCGAAATAAATTTGACCAAAAATGTAATGTAGTGTAACGAAAATATTAACTATGTCCTTAATTACAAAATGTCCTACAAAAAAATCCTGAACTCTTAAACCTACCAAAAGAGAAAACAATGATTTGCGATTTTTTTATTATTTATAACAAACTAGCTGACCCGGCAAACGTTGTTCTGCCATATAAACTATAACAGTATTTCTCTACTATATAATGTATGTTATTA
>DWUN01001494.1:0-16456 GCA_018249975.1 Passova gellias | reverse complement strand
AAAACCGCATCAAAATCTGTTGCGTACTTTTAAAGATTTAAGCATACATAGGGATATAGGGAGAGAGACAGCGACTTTGTTTTATACTATGTAGTGATTAGGAGTTATTAGTATTGAGTGTAAGTTTATTATTAACTACATATATTTGTTAAACTACGAAACAGCTGCAAAGAATTGCTGCTTACTGATCTGTA
The DNA here is from genome assembly GCA_018249975.1 of Passova gellias. Classification (NCBI taxonomy): domain Eukaryota; kingdom Metazoa; phylum Arthropoda; class Insecta; order Lepidoptera; family Hesperiidae; genus Passova; species Passova gellias. The sequence goes on along the minus strand of DWUN01001494.1, from coordinate 16,262 downwards.
AGTAAACATATCTTCAATTGAAAGAGCCAAACTTACCATTAAATTATTCATAAATTCTTCAGGCATGGATTCGTTGAAGACCTTCGCTTTCGGCAGGGCGTCCTCCGGAAACCAGGGGAACTTCCGAAGCCATTCATCATTATTCCACACAGGTAATAGTTGTTTAAAAGAAGGATAGCTGTGAAGCTTTGACGCCTGTAACAAGAAAAAAAATGTTGTTAATTATAATTACCCAATTATTGGATATTGTTACGAAATACATATGGAATTGTAATACATATCTTGCAACTTTAAAAGTGTATAAATGTAAAGTCAATTTTTTTCAACAATTTTTATTATGAGGTTTCAGGCCATCGTCTACCACGCTGGTAAAGTGCAGTTTGCCAGACTTCACGCACCTCAAGGAATTTTAAGGAGCAATGTAAGGTATGTGTAGGTTTTCTCGCAAGGTTTTCCTTGACAATACCTATATCGAGTGATATTTGATATATAGAAAGCTCGCAACTATGAATAGTCGAAGTCGCGTATTTGTGATTCCAAACCATTGGAGAAGAGAATGAAATACGGAAACTAAAACACATTTTTTTTAAGTAATTTTGTATTTACATTAAAATTATGTCTCGAATATTTTAAATATCCGATTAGCTAAAACACGGCTTACATTTTACAAATAACATAAGCTTTTCTCACTCAAGATCCAGGACTAGTCCTAGGAGTACAAAAGTGTGAATCAGCGGTGCCAAGCTACAGGTCCCGTTGATTTCTTTGAATGACAAAAATAGATACACCAGTTAGTGCAACGTTGATTGACTTTCATGGAAAACGACGATTGGACGGAAGATGATCTCGTCTCGCAGCATCCTCTATTGACGCCGGTATAAATAAGGACGGAGTGCGGACTCCAGCAACGCCAGTGGCGATCGTGGCAGCGGAGCATTCAATTGCGTTTTCTTTTTCCAGTGAAAATTTTGGGGTACGTATCTATCTATTCTTTAAAGTTATCACTATTATCGACACTTAATTGTTGAAGTAGTGATGTTATTGTTCGTATATTTCGAAATAGTTACGTGTCGAAATCTGTTTTTTAAGTTAGATAACGTAAAACGATCCGCCAACAATTTTATGGGTCAGCCAAGGTCATGTGAAAGATGAGATCGAAACCGGAGGTCCGACCGCCGCTACTGCCGACATGTCACGTAACAAAACCGTTTCGACATTAAAATTTGACACTACGTCCAGAACATACGTGACTACCGACTACCAGTTTGAATTGAATGTAAGTTTTAAACTGTATCCGAATAGGTTGCATTTCGAACGCGCTTCGGCACCCCCCCATTTGTGGCAGATGCAACGTCGACTGACAGAATAGTGGCCCTCACGATATGAAACGATTAGCTGAAACATTGTTACACAACAATACAACTAATTACAAGCGGTTTTCGAATCGTGACGAACAGCCCGAAATCCTCGAATTGTACAAATCCTTATCGGTAGATCAATGCAACATACGAATTTCCATTGAAATTTATTTCCAAATCGGTCAGCTCTAACGAGCTTAATTCATAAACTCTTACAAACGATTATGATAATGCGCCGCAATAAATAGCTTTAGTGATAACCACAGAGTATATTGTACAATGCGTGATATTAAAAAATATATGTTAATAATTATTATCATTCTATTGAAACGATCGTATTAAGCTTTTGTTAATTGTTATAGAATCGCATAAGTTCAGTCGCAATGTAAATTGTTGAGTGTTGATACTACTCCGGTCATGGTCATGCCGAGTCATAACAGTTTATTTAAGAGAATTAAATTAACGCATCGATGGTCATATTCGCTTGGAGCTGGAATGCGATGTTTGTGTACACGGCTATGTGTTGGTGGCTACGTGTGCAACACAGGTGTGCGTCCGGTCCATCGCGCCACGCCATATCCGAAACTGTCATCTGATAGTAACCTTTATTCCCATTAATTTCCACGTACTGCCCTCAATAATATTTCGCTTGGACCCAGATTTGTTACTAAATTTGAAATTTCTACTATTACTTAAATGTCAATAAGGTTTACTATTAAATTTATTTACAATTTACTGTATACATTATATTATTTAACTTAAAAAAAAAAACAAATTTCGGTAATAATATGTATCTGTAAATATATCACTAAATAATAATTATTTTAAGCCAGTTTTTGTATCTACTAATCTAATTCCGAAGATCAGAAGAAGATTTACCTATTTATTTATATTATGTAGAGAGTATAATTGTTGCAGTATAATGGTTTTACGAACCTTTTATATATTTTATTTTAACCTTTAATATGGTTATAATTTCAATTGGTAGAGAAAGAAAAGAAAGAATGCACTACGTTGGCATTCGTACGTGCCGTGGGTGGGCCCGCTGTCTAGAAATTTGACGATATAGCATCCGGACACCTAGTTCAAAACATCGGAAACTTATCAAATAAACATGCACTCACACATACGCGCAACATGATATATTTACGGCACACGTGCGCACACGTATCCACCGCGGCAGACAGCCTGTCGCCCGTGTGAACAACGCTATCGCACTATGTATGTACATATTGTATGTAATGTCATGTATAATTCAATGTTTATATATCTAGCGACGATATGACATGATAAGCATTGCAGATGGACACGACTCGAGGCACGCTCGCGTGGGGAGCGCGGTGACCGATCGCGTTACACGCTTGCATTTTTTAAAAACTAAGAATGCCGACGCTTTTTGATGGATATCAGCGTAATTCCAGTTTCAAAATGTGATGTGATAATAATTTGACACCGTCGCAGTGCACGCCGTGTGGCTCCGGCCATATTCACACGCTGGCTCGGCGGTGTCTCACAGTACCGGTAGGGTTCGTTGAATTTGTTATTGCGTTCTCTGTACGGTGGCCAGTTATTATATGTAACGAATGAGTTGAAGAAAGATATGATAGCACGTGTAATTTAGACATTTCGTTTTATACGTTGCCGGGTTCGTTTTCCTGCTGCCGCTCGACGGTACTCATTGTTTCGGCGGTGCCTTAAAAAGGATGAGTAATATATCGAGGCGAGAATCGATTATGAATAATCTGACGGGCGAAACTCACTGCAGTTCATAACGTCGAAAATGCAAAATCGAAACAAAGGAGATGTAAACGGCCTTGTAAATCGTAACAATGGTGGTTCATCGTCTCGGGCCTTCGTCTAAATCGCAATAAATATGATACATTAGTAACGAATGACCGACATTAAGGGGAGAGACAGAAAAAAATCGTCGGGCAGGTGTGTCGCGCAATACTAATGCGCAATCAGTATTCGATGCGTATGCGCACCGTCCTGTACTTCGTTCCGGCTACTGTGCGTCGATAATGTCATTTTACGACGGGGAGGCAGCGGCGAGCGGACAGGACGTCGCCGTCGTTACGACCGGCGAGCCTATTACAAATGCCACCATACCTCATACGCGAACATAGCATGCTACTTCGTGATCGGTTAGATCGAAATCAATTCGTTGGCGCACTTCCATTGACTGTTCGACACTCAATCAATCGGTGAGTTTACCAACCGTAATCGAAATGTACACATTTCGCCGCAGACGACAGCACCGCTAAATTCAATAGTAGAGTGTCGTCCATAAATGATTCGAGGCGCGCCAGCGACATCGCATTATTACTCGTTGATCGGGCCACCTTACTTCCGATTCGGAAATATTATATTCCTGGGATAGAATTGTCACAATTGTCTTAAGCCAGTTCTCAAAACTTGCGATTGACAGAGTTCCTTTGGATGTAAATTAATATTTTATAATTCAGAGAAGCTCTCGACATAAACAACCAGCGCATGAAATATTTAATACGACCATAATCGAGGGGTTCCTATGTTGGAAATTGAAGCGAGCGCATCGATGTGCCGATGTGGCGTCACATTAATGCAGTACAAAATTATAATTAAAAGGGAGGAAGCGGCCGCGGCCGGACGTACAGACGCAAAACCGGCGGCGCCCGCGTCGATGCAATCTCTCTTCCACGCCATCCGACGTGGTGAGAAAACGGCCCTAAAACCGTGCACGCGAGGAATCGTTAATGGATGAAACTTTTCTTGAAATTCGGTGCTACCACCGTGGACACCGACGAAAAGTCGTAACAGCCATATCTTAAAACGCCTTCTAAAAACGCATGTCGATCAGCGGTCAAGGAGCCGACGCGTTTGCGAATTACTACAGACACTTTCATTCATAAATTGATAAAATCACATTAAGCCCTAAAGGTATGCAGCGATGTCCTTAGTTTTAAGTTTTATTGGTATTGGCCGGTCGCAGGCTGCGTCCGTTCATTTAGAGCGACGCGGCGGGCATAACGATGGGGCTGCTAATACTACGTCGCGATTGTCTCGTCACCTGGCTCGAGTCATCAATGAAAGGGAACGAATAAATTTAACGTAAATATCTAACAAATAATCGTACTCAATGTATACATAAAAAACGACTTATGTCATATTACAACACATCGAGTGACCTGAAACCTTCTACATATTATGTTCTTATTTTTCCATTTTGTCTTCAATTTTCTGTATAAATGCAATTTAGTACAATAAAACAAATACTCACAAGTGTATCCTTGTAACGCGCCGACGATTCGTAGGCGCTCCTCGCTTGTAGCGCTATTTGGTTCGCTTTGCTTGGAGAGTATTGTACTTCTGTTTTTGACTGTAAGAAAATATAATATTATCAGTAGGTGGATAGAAGACCCTCGATCCATACAAAACATAGTTAGTAGGAGTTTCATTCATTGTTTTAACGTGAACAATTGCACTGATATCTGGTAGAGCTATTTTGCATTATGCAGAATATATGCTAGTCTGATTCTGTGATGTGGTGGTGTTAATATCAGTGAAACCAGGACAAACGATTTTCCCGCCATTAAAACTCCATTATACACCACACAGCCGTCATTAAACGTTGCCAATATAGAATATAAACCTAAATGAATTGGAATAAAATGCTGCATGATGAGGTATAACATACCAAACCTTTAACTAAAAATAGTATTACGGGACACATTTTCAAACAATAGATTAAACATTGGCATTAATATTCATACTCTCGACTGCAGCGGCGATGCTCCCTGCTTGTGTCCATCATACATCGAATGACGTATTATCGCCCGTATATATTAAACGATGGGTCAACCACCCGCTTCGTTTGCAATATTACTTTCGCGCACTAAACTACATGAAAATACTTTCGTTCACTCAATTAACAAACTCTATTTCAATAAATGTTCCTACACAACTTACCCTAAACTAACTTATCTTTAGATATCCTCCTGTATATTTATTAAAACATAACGTACAATTATATTGTATGATATTCGTACGAATCTAATTTCGATAGGACTTTGTCTAGTGTAGGTACGAGTACATATTCAGGTTATAAGTATAAAAGAATGCAATTTGCTAACCGCTTTTTAGTACTTATATTTATGTATATGTTATACATATTCCAAACAACTAATTTACTTTCAACGCGTCGATATTTGTGTCAAACTTTTTAGAACCTTCACAGGTTGGAGTATGATTAAACTTTTGTTTACGTGCCAAGAAAAAACAAGTGAAGCATGAGCATGATGACAGCGAATAATGTGCATTGAGAATACTTACATTGGGGGCAAAATCGCATGGGTTGCCCCAGATACTGTTCTCGGCCGTGTCGCGACGTTGCCGCTCCATGGTGCGCCTCTCGTGCGGCGCTGCTGAGGACTGTGGCGAGAGTCCGCCCACTAGTAACACCAGGCAGACTGCGGCGCAGACGTCGACGTATCCTGGTTAAGAGAACAAACCATAAGGCATTGCTCAACATGAGATCTGTCGAAACATTTTCTATTTGTTTTCAAACGCGTCTTGTCTTAATTTTGTCATATATTAGGTAGGTACCTACTACAATCTTCTTACTGAACTCAATCGTTCAAAAGGTCTAATGACCTGAACTGTTGCAAACTTTTAGTCATTTAGTTAATTAGAGTTAATTTATTTTAAATTGGAAGAAAAAAAAAAATGACAAATATTTATCATTAAAATGTAACTCCTTATAATAAATTGAACAATAAGTTAGATTGGTTACGATGATACCTATTTTTTTCAAAATTGTCTAGTAGATAGAATCGCTCGAGTAGAGTAGAGAGTGAATACTATGTTTATTCGACGGTTGTCATTCGGTCCACAATTTAATCGAATCAAAATTTTCTTTGTGATGCATCTCTTCAATGAAAACGCAAGAAGCACGTTCCGTATGCGGCACGCACGATGTTATCGATTATGGTAATCGATGAACATCCGATGAATAAATACATCGCGGCCCAGAGGTGGACAGCCTTTGCTAATTGTCCGGTGAACCTATGTGAATCACTAATGCGGCACAATTTAACGGTGGCGGTCGGCCGACCGGACATTCTTCCGATATCGGTACACTACGTCGACGCGAACTGTGTAAGTATCCGACGAATTGATTCTCATATCATCCCATTCGACTTTATTGTGGTAAACATGATGTTAAAGACATCCCAACCGCCCTTATTTCTACTACCAATGAGTGTTCCATATTCAAGCCACAAATACTTTTCACGTAGGCAGTGGAATAATTCACATTGCTCCAATGAACAATAATTTATTTCGCGGGAAAAGACGGACGTTTAAGAGCGTTATATTGTTTATTGTGAACAGTCCTAATAAATGCTTCCGAGTACTATAAACAGATATATTGTTGTCTGACTGTTGACTCTGTCACGTGGGAAGTATCTTCACAGATCAAAGATAAATAATCTTGTAAAGTACAAAGCGGTTGAGTGCTTGGATTAATTACATAGTGTGCTCTTAGACTAACTACACTTTCATGTTAGTATAAAATGTACATTAATATTGTTTGATCGTTAACTTACTAATCGCATTATTCGCTCTTTCAGTGTTTTGACTCAACGTGTGAATCATGAGTATTATGTCTGTTACATAGTGACTAACGTTACAACATTACACTATTTTGTTTAACGTAGGTAGCGTCTTACGATCTTTTTACGCGAATAGCTTGCAACAAACGTTAGAATCGTCATATGCGTCACGTCTTACGCGAAAACGTAACTAGCATTCCACCGTTTTATTACTGAAGGTGCAACGTGGGATTTTGAACTTGACTTTGAAGTCTGATTCTTCGGTACGAGAATAACTTTATTTTATTGTGTTACGTGCATTTTGTAAAATGTATGAATATTAAGACTAAAACATTAACTTTGAAGGTGATATAAGTATATGTCGTAAATATAACATAATTGAAACGCAATAGCAGACATAATTGAAAATTGATCGTTCTAATAAATAGCACTTCATATAAAATATATTTAAGCAGGTCGACACAATAAAAGAAGTAGAGTTTACGCTCTATTGAGCTCCGTATGACACCTAATAGTAGCACGATAACTTAATAAAATATTTCACCAGTTCAGTGCCATTTATATTCGTCTGAAGGTGTCCATTAAATATCAGCGAATCGAACATAAAATGAATGAACGAGAAACAAGAGTTAAATATAAATAACATCGAAAATACTTTCCGTTTGTAATGCAATGTTAGTAGTAATTTACTATGAAAAAAAACCGTGGGATTTGCCAAAATTTGTGCGTATTTCGCAGTATAGTTGCATTTAGATACTTTACCAAAAGTGCAGCTAACAATTTTGAGTAATGGTATAATGAACTCCGTTGCCGACCGTAGAACCTTATGTCCATGAGTTCTTTTTATTTTTTATATCTCGTTAGCGAGTTTTGTGCGATTTTGCTCCTTTGCCCAGAGGCAGGCGGCGGTCAAATAAAAGAAAATTATAGTTATAGGGCATTTTGCCGCTTATTATTTAACTAAGCCTCGTGAGTTGATGCCGAACACAACCCGCCCCTCGTTTGAGAACGAGCGAGATATCGTTATTTCATCAACTACTCGCTACACACACTAACAAAAATTTGCCGCCATTTACGTAAACAAATTCGATCATCAGAGGCAGTATACGGCGTTTACCTCGGCTCGATCTCGTTATAGGTGCCGTATCACCCTTTAATTGACACAATAACAACGTTGTTACTGTTGGAACACAAAGGGCGACCGCTGAGGCGGAGTCGGGCAATAACGATCATGTCAAAAGGAAGGCCCGACACACAACACGCGTTAAACACACGATCATAACATTTTATTAGTGCGCCGGTCAAAAGCAAGCAACCGCGAGACCGCCGTCAAAAGTTCAACGAAAAAAAAACACAACGGGTCAGCTCGTAAAAAGGCGTAGAGTCACTCTGTGTTATTTTACATTCACCAAACCTCTTACATAAAAAATATACGGCGGCTAATAAAGTGTTATCGTTTCAAATGATCGTTTAAAAATCACTTATCGAATTAATCAAATGCAAGTGTAAACGTTAGCGAAATTGAATTCCGTCACGAAGTTAAAAAAGCCTTATTATATTGAACTTTGATATCAGGAAAATGTGGTTCAAAACCCAACTTCTGCTGCAGCAAAATCAAAAATACATCTCAGATTCCAAGGGGATCTCATTTAAAGGAGCGGTAATTAGAAACTGAAAAAAAACTATAAATGGACAATGAGGAGACTCGATCGAATTCCTTAGCCCATTGAAGATCTGACCGAGCGACCATAAAAACCGTAGATACCTACACGTAGGTAATACACAGGTTATAAGGGGGCATAAAAAAGTAGGGACCGCGTCGGAGGTCGGCTTGACTACCCGAGAAACAAAGAATTCGTTTATTTTTTAACAGCTCGCCCGTACACAAAAGGAGGCTGCGCGGCACGAAAAACGACCCAAACGAGAGCACCTTGTTAACCTTTTTAAAAAGAAATCGCGCGACCGCTAACTAGAATTTCGGCTCGAAAACCGAGAAAAGTTCGCACCGTTCGGTGCGACGGACGCGGTCGGCGCCTGCGCAATCATTATGTAAATTCTGAACATAAACGCGTCAAAAAATTTGGATGCGAGCACCATCTTCGCGGCTCGTTACAAAATGATGCGCGTCAAATTATTGATGGTTTTTGTATCTTTTGCGACCGTTCCGCGCTCGGGTCTGATATCTCATGTCAGAATCTTGTACGAAAATTAAGGATACCGTTTTATATTTTAACGGTATTATTCATGTTCCGCGACGTGTCATTCAATAGAAGGAATCTTGTTTGAGGATAATAGTCCTTTAATAAGTCCATTCATTATTTTGTTAGCGGTTGCTAACAACCCGTGTGCTCGTAAAATTTGACTGCGCATAATAAGAGCTATTATCGCACGGACACGCGCGTGGCAGTACGTGTCAAACAGTATGCCTCGATACCCTTCTCATTAACTGAAAATCACTCTAAACAGTAATAGCATCTTCGGGCATCAGCGTTGGACCCCGTCCGCCCTCAAATTAACCGAACAAGCGCAAAATTCCGTCGACTTAAATTATAATGAGGTAACGGCTGATATTACGCAATTTCACAGATAATTTTTTTTAATGGAAATTAAATGAAAATTTATGGTGTTTTTGGCCCCTGGCGGGATATACTTTCACACCGCAGGTAGCAAGTGGAAATAATTGTGCTTTACAAATAAAGATCGAATGGTCGCGTTGAGCTAAATGTGACGGCTAAGCAGCGTAATTACAAGGGCTCGGTCTCACTGAAATAACTGTTTATAATTGAAGCGGCTCGGCTTACGGCGGGTAAATGTAGGAGGTTTTATGTGAAAACGTTGCTAATGAGGGAGTGGATCGCGGCCCTAATGACTCGGACATAGTTCATGAAATCGAGCGGAGCGTGCACTGGCTATTACGCTACATGACACTGGACTCCGCGTTTCTTTTTATCTCTCACAATAATGACGTAAGTATCTAAAAGATTTTCTTCACTTAGCTTTGAAATGTGTTTTATCTTATTTAAAGTAGGTATATTAAGGTTTTTTTTATTTGTTAAGGAAACAAAAATATAATAACAATTAGGGATCGAAACGATTTATATAAACGGCTGTAATGTTAATAGGTCAGATGGTGCTGTTTAGGTAGAGAAGATTTAAGTTAATCACAGTAATATTGTTAGAAATGTATGTAATGTAAATATATGTTTTATTGTTATATTTTCACTATTTTAAGAAAAGTCAAAGATTTTTGATACTGAATAAATACAAGAATAGAAAGAAATCGTAAGCAAAAATATAGTTGCAAGTTATTAGACTTTAATTGAATTTGAAAAACGTGTTTTTGGACGCATCGGTTTTAATGTTTTCTATGAAGTAAATGTAGTACTCCCTTCAGTTTTTTCCTAGTAAAAAATATAAGCTTCATTTACGAATATATTATAGTCCAATACATAAACATTGTATTCAACGAACAGATACATTAACATAATTGTTTACGTCACAGAACAACTGACTTTGACATTTTTGCTGTTGAGCGTACACAATTCGGAAGCAGTGTTATAGCATTCTTGTAATTATAAAATAATTATAAACTAATAATAAAATGAATCACATTAAGTTTTATCTACATCGACTATTTTAAAAATAGGATTTAATAGTACGCGGCGGGACTGAACCTAGTGTAGGTTGAACTTATTTTTTCCATTGCGGATGTCAAATGGGTTTTTTAAGTTTAATACCTTGTGAGCCGGAATTGTGCCTTGCTCAACTAAATAAACGGCTAAATAACGGCAATCGGCTTTAAAAGTAGTTGCGAAAAACACTTCCGGGAAAAATTATTGTTTAATCTCGCCTTTAATAATTACGCTTATATGTATTTTTACGTCGGTACACCGACCCAGCGGAAATGGCGCGATTTACGATTTAATTGCAATGTAATAGCTCACATAACATTGTTCATAGTTTATTAATGACAAAAATGTACAATCTATGCATAAGTACGCATTATTTTTTTTTTAATCTATTAGGTTCACGTCTTCATTATTTAAGTGCATTACATTAGATATCGGTATTCTATTCTAATGACAGTAAAAAGGCGTTAATTATGGGAACAATTTTTATAACAATATAGTAGCTAACGAGCGTGCTGTCCAAACGATGGCAAATTACTGCTGCAGGTTATTAAATTTCAAATGGCAATTAATAGAAATGAACTCAAAGAGAAACATTCTCACACTAGCTGTTATTAACTGAATTCTGAAACTCGGATTATATTTATTTAAGGCCTTATGTACTCATTGTACTTAATCCAATATCTGGATATGTTCAGTTATTACTCAATATCGGCCTTATTTTTTAATTATTATTTTTGGAACACTTAAATATTATTTTAGTTTGTTTTCTATTTTGTACTGCTAAAACATTAATGTGAATCGCGAGTATTTTTTCATGATTTATTATTAATCCAAAGAGTTAGATATATATATGTATGTACCTTCTTACATATAAATGCGAATGGAATTGTGACACGAGGTAAACTCAAAGTAATTAATAGTCATGATGTAAAGAGGCGAACACGATCTGGACGGATCTTGCGAATGGATAGGTACCCGTATTTTTTTACAGCACGTCACTTAAATCATTTCTTGGCCCTATATAGCAGGAGCGGCGATAGTACTAATAATTACGAAACATACCCTCGGTGCGGCGCAGACATAACTGTGTGCCGCTGTTAAAGGATAAAAACATTTAGTCTGATATGTCATTCCGGTAACAGTACGCTAGTTTAATTGCAGTTTAAGCCCAGTTAGTTAGTTCTGATCTTCGTGTTTAACATTGTGGAGGCGAGATCGAGCCTAGTTTTTGCGCGTAATGAAATTGTAAGCTCGATTGCAGCGGACGAGCGAGATTCGTGCGAGATTGGAGCGACAATAAGACGGACATGAGAATAGGTGCGTCCACTTCGCCCGACCGGATATTTGTATTATAAATACGGTGCAGCCAGCGAAGCGTTCTGCAGCCTTAATGGTTAGATAGGTGACCGTCACCTTAGGGGAATCACCTGTTAACATAATTATAACTGTCACGGCAGTTTTATTATTGCACATATGTAGAACATGCTTGATTTATTTATTAATTATTTAACTTTATTCCACTGAATTTTATCAAGGTTATTGACATACAATTGGGTAAGTTAGTGAAAAAAAAATTGCTTACTGCTTCTCGCCGCACTCCATCTGTAAGGTCGACACCTATCCACTATATCACTATCACAGTCACTGTATTTGCTAATTAATCTAGTCCTAGAACATTGTTCACACCCTGACGGCCTGTGCACGGCCTTTAGGCGTCCCGAGGAGGGACACGGTAGGGGGTTGCAACAGGTGTCCGACACTTCCATTTTTTGTCTAATTATCACAGTGCCGGTTTGTCTCATTGACGCAAAATGCGGGATCTTAGTGTAATCCATAGCACTCGATCTCAATTGACATCCCCGAAATGTGTGTGGTGTCGCACGCGTCGTGTCGGGTAAGCGACTAAATGAATTGGTGTGACGGCGCGTAAGATAAAGCCTAGAGGTATACGGAGCACATGGCGCTAGCAGTGGGGCGCGCAATAACGAATAGCCGGTGGGGTTCTCCTGTGTCGGGCGGCTGCGGCCAATGGAGGCCGCGGACAGTGGAGGGCGGGTCGGTCCCACCCAGCCGCGAGTACCTCTATGTGGCCGAGGGTCCAAACTGCACTCGAACGCTATCTAGGGGTTGGTGATTTTACACCACTCAACGATTTTCGACGTGCCCGTTTTTAACTCTACAATGCGACGTTGAAATTTTAAAAATCGCTTCAATGATATCCGGTAGACGCGTTTTGAAATAATGCTGAGACAATCTGTATTTTATGGCCATTGGCTTTAATGCATAGATAAATATAAACGTGAGAAAAATTCGCAACCATTGCTTAATTATTCGGAGCATTGTAATATAACCTGTTACACAATTATAATAGAATTAATTTATTAATTATATTAGAATTTTGAATAAAAAATATTTTATTTAAACGGCAGACTATTTGCCACCGGAATAAATTAAATATAATTAGCTAGACAATAATACATCACATAAAAACTCCGTGACGAGTAACAAGATTAACGCTAGATTTATATAATATGCATAATGCTGTTAGCACTATCAATTAATAAATTGTTTTATGATAACACTTTCAAACATAACTGTTTCAAATGAAGAAGAGACAATTTGTTTTTACCGATTTCGTATAATATATGTATGTTTGCGCATAAACTATAAAAACAAGTAGCGAATCAAATAATTTATCAAATACTTTAAATTGGAATTATCGACTAAATTAATGAATATAATCTCATGCAACGCGAAAACTTTAGCTGATGAGTATTGAGGATTTCGTAATGAACCGTTATTTTTGGCGTCGTCGTCTGTCGTCACGTAGCCAAACGTAACATGACATTATGCAATAATTAAAAAAAGTTATCAAAAATCTCAAAATTAATATGAACAAAAATTACTTCAATTGTTATTTACATTTGTATGAATGAAACGGCAGCATTCCCGTGACAACATTAGGAAAACGACCGAACGTGTTGTTGTAGATAGATTATTTCATGAATGTTAAGAATTCGAATGTTTTGATGATTACTAATATATGAAAAAATCCAGTTCATCATTTGTTTTGGCAAAAACATGGGCGCCGTTCAGGTTGGCATGTGTTAAAATTTCATCTGTATCGTTATTCAGCTTGACTCATATTCGATACACGTAACTGCTTCTTTAGTTAGTCATTGAAAATTTCAGTTGACTCAGATACTCCAAGATATAGAGATATGAAAATAAAAGTAGGTTTGTTTTTATTTCCTTTCTCCACTGTCGTTGGCTTTCCATTGTAAGTGGGTACTTCTGTATATTAACTTTATTGTTGTTTCTTTTAATACTTACTCTGCTGTATGTACCTACAATAAATTGTTTTTACTAATCATGTCTTCACCGGAAAAAAACCTTATCTATTCAATTTTATCTAGTTTTGTTGCTGCATCCAAATATAAAAACAATTAGGATCTAACAATTTTCCACATTCACTAATCTATTAACTTACTAGTTTACTAACATTTATATTTACGTAAATCTGTGGCATGTTTCCAACGACGAAATTTAACTTTTTTATCTTAATGCTGACTTTTAATAGATAATATAGGTATATTTCATGCCATAAATAAGTACAAATGCGAACGATTTTCCTGCATCTGTTCAATACCAATTTGATTGATTAAAATTAGTCGCGTGCTTCTTAGTACAATGATTGTAATACATATAAATTAAGCCATCATACATATATAGTCATATTCGTGTGTATTTAATTACATGTAAAAAAAATTCCTCAAGTTATTATCCATTATCTACTAAGTACAAATATCCCCGAGTATTTCGGAGCAGCCGGATGGAACATTGCGTCAGATCCAGTTCCGTGAATGTACATCATGCCATACCTAGTAACACCTGTGCCTGTATCAGCTGAGAGTTTCCTGTCGATAGTACGATGAAACTACGTAGGTGTCCTATACGTTAGCGTTACGTTTGATAAGAGTCGCACTACGTCGACAAGCTGTCTAGTGAGCCCATTCTGTTAATACGACGGGTGCAAGATTAAATGAGTGCTTTCTCAGTATGTTGATGCTTGCAAAAATTTCTTTACATATTTGCTATTAGGTGCTTTTTATACCAGCATTTCTATAAACCATACAAGTGCTTCAAGTTTTAGTTTCCCTCTCTCGATCCTATCGTGAGGAATCGTGAAGAAATCCTGCAGAACTTATAGTTCTCCATAATATCCTTAATGATGTGTGTAAAGTCTACCAACACTTCGGTACGTGCTTGCCAGCATCCTGGACTACGGCCTTAACTAAACATTTTACTATCAGATAGTAAAATGGCAAAAAGGTCGACGAGAATAGTATTGGTGATAAGACTTTGTGTTTGGATATTTTTTAATTGTAAAATATCAGGATTATGATTCGAGTTTACATGAAAGTTTATCGAAACTAAACTGTAACTTTGTAGAAGTTACAAGCAATTGAACGCCTCTCATCGATAACCAGCAGCTGAGAGCTTTAGGATATAGGTAAGTACCTAATTGGAAAAAAAAAACTTTTTTTAAATGTCAAGTAGATACTAGAAACAATCCGTGAATGTACATAAATGCGGTTCAGCTAACGTAACAGCGCTCGCATTTCCTCTGAAACCTACGTGCGCTTAAACGGAAACAGGCAGGTACGGTCATTTGAAATGCCTTTAAAGGACCTTCGTTAACGGACGCTGCATGGCACCGTGCCGTCACCGATGACGTCAAGGAAGTTTCCCTGCGAAGAGATAAGTCCCGCCATGCCGTCGTAAGTATTGCATCCTAGAACAATATTTATTTAGCCACTTGCGTGAAATAAAATGATATTTTCACGTTACATTATTCAATTAATTGTTATAATATAATATGACTAGCTTTTGCCCGCGACTTCGTACCGCCCCCGCTGCAAAAAATGTAATTATTTACGACATCACAATAGAAACCTCAAAAATAACAGTATTTCTCTACTATATAATGGATGTTATTATACATAATATAAACCTTCCTCTTAAATCACTCTATCTATTGTTAAAAAAATGCACGCGTACAAAAGTACACATGTCAGTTGTTATCTTTTGTCATTTTAAAGGAAACTCGCTAGTAGAACGCCGTGCTTAAATAACGATCCCATTGCAATTTAACTTACCGCACCAGAGATGGCGCTGCACGACGTCCTAAATCACGCAAACTAGTGTACGACGAAGCTTGTATAAGTAGCTCTAAGAAAGTTTTTTTATATCCTTTATTAATATTAATTTATCTATCTATATTCTATACATACCTATAATAGAACTGTAGAAGAGTTTAATTCTGTACATTGAATAAAGACTAAAAAAAACACTCTTAATAGTTCTCTCCCTCTATTTGGACAAAAACGTTTCACGTTTTCGTGTCGTATCATCCGTAAGAATTTTACCCTCATGCAAGCAAAGTAGTGTCACTTAGAAAACTGCATCAAAATCCGTTGCGTAGTTTTAAGGATCTAAGCATGCATAGGGATAGACAGCGACAGAGATAGTGAAGAATCATAAACAAAATAGGATTTTCAGAAATTCAAAGGTTCCAAGAGGATTTCGTTGATATAATATATCTATCTTATATATAAAAATCAATTGCTGTTCGTTAGTCCCGCTAAAACTCGAGAACGGCTCGACCGATTGGGCTAATT
>DWUN01001493.1:0-16457 GCA_018249975.1 Passova gellias | reverse complement strand
TAAAAGTATCCTAGCAAATTAAAATGCTGCTCAAACTCACTATTCCACGCGTACGAAGTCGCGGGCACAGCTAGTAACTTATATATATTTCATATAAATATTTTTATTACATCCAAATACAACAAACAAATGCGCTCACCGCCTAAATATTCGTCTTGCTGTTGGTCCAAACTGATGATGTATTCTCCTCTCAATTTGCAGGAGCTGAAAACGTTCTACATGATATCGGTGACGTTGATATTCCTGCTGGCGATGGTGCTGCAGATACCCCGCCTGGGCGTGCCGTATCTCGTCAAGATGTGCGTGTTCATCGGCTGGGCGGCGTACGGGGTGCTTCCCACCATGCACTGGACCTACACCATGGGCGGGTTCGACAACCCCATGGTCCAGGTGGGTCTGATTCCGAGTCTCCCTGCGACTCTTCCAACAGTCCCCGTCTCTTGTTCTTTGTGTTTAATCAATTTTTTTGCATTAACGCTATTTATTAAATTACATTTTATCTACGAGTCTATCGAATTTTGGAATTAGTATTTAATGAAGTTATCCGTATTTTATTATTTTCAGATGTTCTTCCCCAGAGTGATAGGGATGTACGTGATAAGCGGCACAGCCTTCGCCATTTACGCGTTCAAGGTAACGACCACATCCTACGTTTTACATTTTTCAACATTGGTACCTACTTACGTGGTTTTTTGAGATATTTAAAATCTTAATTGTAGTTTGTAGTGTGAGTTCATTCAAAGATATTACAGAGCTATAACAAAAGTGTACCCACAGAATGTACCCTTAGAAGTGTACCCATAGAATGTAGCCTTAGAAGTGTACCCATAGAATGTAGCCTTAGAAGTGTACCCATAGAAATGTACTTACAGAAGTGTACCCCTTTCCGTCCTTGCCGTATAACGCACCATTTTTTAAATGTTATGTGTAATTTTTCCTTTTTTTTGGTATCTGTTTTTATTATCCTTTTTTTTATTTGGACGGAATAAATATCATCTTTCGATCTTACTTTCATAAACACGCGAATGTCCGTCCGTCCGGCCCGCAGATCCCGGAGCGCTGGTACCCGGGCCGCGTGGACTACGTGGGCCATTCGCACCAGTGGTGGCACGTGCTCGTGCTGGCCGCGCTCTACTACTGGCACAACACCGCCATGATCTACGTGCAGTACCGCATGAACCACGGCTGCGCGCACAACATGAGGATCTTCTGACCCAACGCGTCAGCTGATCTTGACAGGTTCACTTTTGACAGCTAAATCCGTTCAACTCATCTTTGATAATATTACAAATGCGAAAGTCTAACTTTGTTCCTTTTTCACGGGTTGGCCGATTTAATTGGAATTTGGTTTTGGTTTCGGGATAGTTTGAAATCTGGGAATGCAATGGTATTTTTTCCCGATATTCCCACGGGATCGAAATGTACCCGGGTAACACTGAGGCATATGTAGTTTACTAAATTACTGATCTATTTTATTTCTTCTTAATTCGCATTGTTGTGGATATTTATTATGGGGCAGCCAATGTCAGCTCCGTTTGTATCAATTGACCCCAAATTGTATACGACTACTACGCCGTCAAGATGTTATGTACAAAAATGACAAAAATGGAACGGACAAACTCAATGTTAGGTAGCTGTTTATATACATGACAAATTTAAGATAATCTTTGACAAATACGTAAATAGTTTATATTGTTCAAGGTGAAATAATATCCCCTGTAGGAGAACAGCGTGGACTTTTTAGTTCTCCACAAGTCGAGAATAAAATTGTCGAAGGCTAGACTATGCATTGTCAATGTTGATTTAGAAAATTAATTTGTAATGTCATTTTTTTTCGTTGTTCTAAAAAGGAGCTTTAATTTTAAGATATAGGACACTCATTAAACATTTCTAATTATTTATTTTGTTCGATTTTTGCTCAATACAGAGTTACCTTTTGTAAATTTAGTATGTAAGATTTGTAATAAAAAAAACTTATCATTCCTTGGTTTTTTGGTATCTTTATGTTGGTGAAAATCTACTGGGTAAAACTTCGTATGATAGAAGATATATGTATATCCATGTTTCAAATTATCGATACAATTTTATTAGCATTTAACTATACCATCTGTGATTTCCTTATTTTTTTTAAATGTTTATTTATATTGTATACTTTGCATTTCAAAGTATTGGGCGCTATGAGAATTTTATTATGTACGTGATAGTATAGAAGGGGTGGTAATTAGGCTGAAAATATACAATGTTATTTATATGTGGTCGTTTTATTTCTAAACTAGCTTTTGCCCGCGACTTTGTTCGCGTGGAATAGTGCCTTTGGGCAGCATTTGGTATATTACAAAATAAATTATAGCCTATATGTTGGCGTAAAAAGAAATTAAGTAATACCAGCTCACATGTGTATCACTAGTAGGGATTAGTGCTGCTCCTAGCGGATCTTGTCTAAGTGTTCAGAGGTAATAAGCTAAATATAAATACAGAATAAATTATGTTAATTACTACCTATGCATTAAATTCATGAATACTACTTGTATTTGGTATCTTCTTGACCTCTGACTTTTATGCTACTTATGTACTACTTGAATGTAAAAGAGAAAATAAGTCTATCTCGGTTATCGTGCTAGTCTGCAATAAATTTTTGTCTTTAATTTATTTTTCGTTATTCTGCATATTAAAATAAATATTAATCTACAATCAATGTAGTTTTTTTATTACTAGACATAATATATTAATCGTATGACTTAATTAAATTTTTCTTTTATTAGTAGATCTACCGGCCGCTAGATGGCATTACAACGAGTTACACTAACTGCCTAAATTGTTTGACTATTGAACAATAGATGACGCTATATTCCTATTAATACTGTGGGTAATTCGTTTACGTTTGTCGTATTGGAGGTATTTTAGT
Organism: Passova gellias; assembly: GCA_018249975.1. NCBI lineage: Eukaryota > Metazoa > Arthropoda > Insecta > Lepidoptera > Hesperiidae > Passova > Passova gellias. The sequence goes on along the minus strand of DWUN01001493.1, from coordinate 13,552 downwards.
AGTTCATCTTAAACCATTTCGGTGATTTCGCTGTGAATCGTAAGTAAATAATAAAAAAAAACCGACGGAATTTTTTTATGGTCAAAAAATGTTTGATATGTCGTAAGTATTCAATATAAACGTATAACATGAAGGTAGAATTTATACACTTCACATAAACCTTTAATTTTGGTAAATAATTTAATTGATGTTTACTGCTCCTATCGTAAATATTCAAAATGTCCTATCCATACGGCGTATTGATTGAATATTGAATATTTATTTTTCACTTGTATTGTGATCACAGTACCGATACCATAACATAGCCATTTATTGCTAAATATTTGTTGCTCGTGTTATAGTTGATTTATAAAAAAAGTATATAGATTGAAAACAAAATAGGTATTTCCAGTCCAGTTAGTTTTTGCAGAGCCACAATTAGGAGGTATACCGCCGGGGCCGACTCGGGTCGCGTAATAAAATTAAGAAGGCGGCTCGGGGCAAGGCGATGCTTCGGCGGCGTAAAACAAATCCGCTGCGAGCTGTGAGCTCCGCACGGGGCCGTCTATGGAGACATTTGACTTTAACTTATTTTAATTTATCTGATTTTAAAAAATCACCTGTTTATATTTTTTTGTAAATAAACAAAAAAAAATTGCCATACTCCAAAAACGTTTCACATTTTCGTGTCGTTTCATCCGTAAAAATTTTACCCTCATGCGCGCAAAGAAGTTTCACTTTAAAACATAAATAATATAGAATGTTGATATTAACTCACAAGTGTACTGTACTCAACGTAAAATTTATGACCCTGGAAATGAATTTCGCTGAAAGCAAAATATTGCGAGCATTCATAAAATACGAATTTGTTTTTAGAATAATTGGAGAACAATCAAAATCTAAATATAAAATCTATCGACGAATGAATGACTGAATGATATTTTGAAGAACTAAGGAGCCATAAGAATGGTCATTATTTTGTTTCTTCTTATTCGCCTAAGAAAGAAGCAACCATCCGCGTAACATCACTCGATACTGTCTCATTAGGTACGCATGAATATATTACATACATTCATGATGTGTATCATTTAAAAGAACAACAGTAATTTTATCGTGGAACAAATCAAACCAGGCAGAAAGCACCCAGTGCCAAATAACTCTCTCAATACAAACCTGTCGTGTTTCGTCTACATCTATCACTCTATATATTCATCATATATCTGGTAAACTACAAATATCAAATTAAAAATAAAATGATTTGATATTCTATAAAGATATATTGTCTATGGTCGTCTCCATGGCAGCCGTCACGTAGCTACGTGTCCACATATTCTGAATAGCACTCAATAGCGTCGCGTAACGCACTGGCCGTTCTTGTTTGTGCGCACATTTACGTGACGTGACATGACTGCGTACACCTCACCCTTTTGAGTGGCAATGTTTACGATGTCCGAATCTCGTCCGTAATTTAGCTGTTCTGTAATACTACTTGTACATTGAAATACGATTCGCAAGTACGTACTGCAAGTGACTCATATTTGAATATCTGTTTGGAGTAGTTTTCGACTTACTCGGATACATCTTTTGTTTTGTTTTTAACAAAAAGCGTATTAGCGACTATTTAGTATTTTACATTAATATCTTACTTTTACAAGTTGAAACCCTGTGGAATGTAATCAAACGGAGCATTTTAAAAAAACACTAACTATTATAATTATTTTAGTGTATTTTATTTTATTTAACACTAAATAAATTATTGTTTGTTTTACCACAATAATATTTACTTATGAATATGCTTAGTATAGGTACCCAAACACGAGTATAGGTATAACTCGCATTTTAATTAGCTAATTACCTATACAAGAGTCTTTCAATATCCATAATGATTCCCATTTGATCCCAATGTGTCACATTTCGAATGCTTGAAATAGAAATCATAAAAACATACAATACTTACAATGCAGCAACTGATTTATGATTAAGGAGATTCCGTATAATATTCGTTGACTCGTAGACTCCGTAGAGGCGTTAATAATACGTCCAAGTTTAAAAGACCATTTCTTTCTAGGCAATTTCTAACAACAAGATCGGTAGCTAGAATTGGAAACTTGTCTTTGTTAAGTTAAAAACCAAGAGAGCGCTAGAAGGTAACAAAATATATAACGGCCGAAGGTAACCTACGAGGTCGAGTGGAGTCGCGAAGTTGGCCCGCAGTTAGGGAAGATTTGTCGCGCGCCCGCCACCTAATGCTCTTGTGCTCTTGTAAGTAAAAATTATGATTATCGCCGGCGAGCTGAGCCCTTGATCCCTAACTAACGGCACGAGCGCCTTAGACACGAGACTTTCCTTTTCGTCTCCGCTATAACTCTTTTTTATTGCCATCCGCTGCAGCGACCGGCCACTGGATTACCTCACTTCCTCGCTGATCGTTCTAGTACACTCTTCACGCTATCTGCGATTAGACTTCGTTTGGAAACTAGAGTACGTTGTTCGATCGATTTTACTTTTCAAACGGTGTATCTTTATATATTGTCAGTAAGTTTATTTGCGCGTAGAATTAAGTGTGAACCTGAGGACTCTATCTATAGGAAATTCGTAGTCTTTGCCTATCTAATAATTAAAATGGCAAAGGATGCTTGCACAGCTTCTAGATAATTTGTTTATTTTATTCTATCTGCAGTACCTCCTTATTTTAATAAATTATTGTTAATATCCATAATCGGTCGTATAAATACTGGTTATTAGTATAATAATCTATTGTTTATTGTTCATTGCACAAATCTATACTTAACAGTTACGATTGTAAAGTCAGGAATATTCAAAACAAATTCATCACAATGTATTGCCAACAAAATGAACTAATTATAAATCCCTTTAACCGATAACCTCTCTAAAAATGTATATCAACGTATGAAAAGTTCAAAATGATTTAGCGAGATAACATTTATTGTACAATAACATGTACACACAGTCTCTGCAATATTCCCGTCACACATCCGACGAGCTATTACGCGGACGGCTGGCTTAGCGCGGACATTAAAGACACAATTAAACTTAAGCCTATTAAAAGTTACGTGGCTCAATATACCTGTATAACTTATTTAAATAAATACGTGAAACACATACTTAAAAAAATACGTTAAATAAAATTAAGTTAATTCTAGCTAAATTACCTTTAATTTTTCAGCTGTCTTTTAGAAGACTGTGTATTTATTTAGTATAATATTTTTTAATCTGAGCAAACGTATATAGGATTTCCTGCTGAAACATTCAATTAATAACTTTTAAGGTGGATGTTATTATACCAATGAGAAGGCTGTAACAAACATACACAAAATTACGAGACATTTTAACTTTGTGCTGAGAAAAAGCAATATGCTGTGACTAATGTCTGGTATAATAACAGTTACAAGTGAGTCTAGATTAATATGTGCTGCCGTCCGTCCGCCCTTAACGTCCTGTTGCCTAATGTTATAAAAATAAATATTCCAACTTGATGTAAATCCATTATAACTGTAAATCGACATGTTCCTTGAAGTAGTTACTTTAAAAAAAAAACGTAACTTTTTTTTTTTACTTTTAAATTCAATTTGTAATAATCCCTAGAAATTTTTACAACTCATTAAAGGTAGAAAAATAAATCAATATATACTTGGTTAGCTAAATATTGTTTATGTTTGTGGTTTATCCGTAAACAGTATGTATTTTGTTTTTAAACTTTATACGGTCAATAACCTTTAAGAGAACATAAAACGGACAACAACAAGTCAATATATATCATTTCCGTTTCGAAAAGTGCAATACAACTTACATAAACGAGTCGCCCGGGAAGGGTCGAAGGTTGCGACGGTCGATTAAGGAAGAGAGTGCACCGTTGCCTTGACGACGCCGCCATCTTGCCTCCAACCCCAGCCCCCAACCCCCCACTGTAAACAACGCGGTGTATTGCACTGAAACACTCGATATATTAAAAAGGTTCACCCGACTGTAAAATCAGAGCTGCCAAATAAATGTCGATATATTGCGGTTTTAGGAAGCCACTTTTAAAATCGTGTCGCTATAAAAGCTCTATTTTAAGTGAGAATGACGAAATCTACGGGGCATTTTATATAGTAGAGAAGTATTCTTACAAAATATTAGACTTAAACGAAAATTTCTTTCGTTCTAAACAGAAATAGCCGGTAGCAAAATAAGTAGCTCATAATCTACACAAACAAATAAAATTAGAGTGTCTGTTTGTAACATTAAAATAACCGCTTTTTACTAAATACATATCTATACAAAATAACATTTTATACAATTTTTGTCTGTTTGTTTGTTCCGGCTAATATCTTGTGCGGCTAGACCGATATTCTCGGGACTTTCACTGGCAGATAGTTCATGTAAGAAGGAGTTACTTAGGCTTCTTTTATTTTAGAACTATATAAAGTGATTCAATTCAAACGCTTACGAAATCGTGGGCACAGCTAGTTCAATATAAAGAAGCTGATTTTAACCATCATTATTAGAAATGAAGTATCGGGGAAAAGTTTTGTTGCGGCCCAGAGTATAGGCGGGCGATGATAAGGTATTTGATTGATTACATTTTATACTGACAGCGGATAGCACACCCAATAAGTTCATTATTTTATCTGAAAAACTTAGCATAATTTCGTTATCTAAATACTCGTAGGTATAATTAGATAGCAAATAAAAAAATATATAATCCGGGTTTTCAAACAGAATTATCAATATAATTATTATTCATTCAAAATACTAGTGCTATCAATAAAGATAACGAAAATTGCAATGATATGAACAATTACAGGTATTTAGTTGAAATGTAATCAAAACTAATAATACTAATAATAGTTACGATTCGTAAATATGTTTCAAGAACCGATCTATGGACTTCTTTAGACAGTTGCATATAAAACAACGAAGTTGTGTATGTAAGTACACATATCTCTCATAACATGTTTACATCATAATATATGTATATCTCCATTTTATTTATAACAGAAAACATTCAAAATAAATTCCAGGGTCCCAAGGAATACAAGAAATATCTTCAATAATGTTTAAAATATTTTCAATGACTTCTTAAACTACTGTTTAATTCATTTGTCATAGTTTTAAGGATTATTACAATTTGATAAATACTCGTGATTATAGAAAACTCACTATTGTATCGTGGATTTTGTTTACCTTTATTTTCCTCCCTTTGGTAACCTAATGATTTTTTGTACAAATCATTAATAAACGATTACATTGCTATATGTAGACAGATACTGTCAGTGGGCTGTTTATTTGTGATCGTATTAAATATATGGGACATGTTTAATTTCACGGGAATAGTCCAAAAGACGCATAGCAGTCATTATTCAAGATTACAGTGGACCGATAAAGCTCTGTCCGAAGCACAGAAACTATTCATTAGACTCATTGACTTTTGTAAAGAGAATAATTCACATCCTTTACAGTGTACGATGTAATATGATTTGAATTCAGAAACTACATATGTTTAAAGCACCGTCAAGCATGATGCGCATGATGCGAAGTTCTGTCTCTTACTCTATAACTATAGAGCATTCGTATAGTATGGGTTAAATGTATAGTCTCTTATAAAATAACAGTCTTATAAAACAAATAATATATACATACATAAATACTTGAATTAAAGATTTGCAAAGGATTTATTGCTTGCGTATTTTATTTCATATTAGACTGATTTTATTTCATATTTTTTTTTTCAATGAAGACAGCGCAGACAATGGTCACGTGCCTCAAACAGGAAATAATACTGTTAATTGAGATTACGGAAGTTGTTAATATGTCCATTAATTCCTATTAACATTTGCAATGTCCAAAGAGTCGCAAATACGGTGCTGTTTTTGAAGGAGACACCTTTTTGCCTCCTTCTTGAAGAGGCTTATATCATAGGGCTCTGGAATACCAAATTAATGGCAGGAATTTAGGACCACTGGTAATATCAGTTTCATAATGAATGTTTTTATGACTTCAGTCAATATTAGTTAACATCTGTCATAAGTATTCAAAGTTATTCACAGACGTATTATTATGTATTATCGTACTAGAAAATAAATAGTATGATTCTATAGGTATTTGGTATTTGTAGATAAAGGTAATGAAATCAATGAAAAAATATTTTTTTGTACAATTTCGCAGTACCTACGTAATGTAAACAATGTTTTGTAAAATATTACTTAATGATGTTTAAGTTATAAATATGTATGCATGGTAACAAACACGCTACAAACGGTGTAGGTATTTCGTACGTAGCAAACTTCCGCCGTTCCACATGGTAATAATACCCATTAAGTTTATATTATTAAAGCAGGAGGCAATCTGTACGCCGTTTTAATGTATTATGTAGAATTATAAAGGCGTCGGGCCCCGCTTACTTCTTATGATTTATTCATGAGGAAGAACAACGTTAAATTTGAAGATGCCTACTTGTACAGGGGCATTTTGGCGCAAAATGTCAAGCGCTTTACGAGCCTAATTTGTTTTTCATAAAGATTTATCGGTAACTAGTTCATCGGCCAATTTAATTATGACACAGGTAAACGAAGGTTAGATGTCTACAACAATTATGTCAACTAATTCGGCAGTCTACGTAATTTTCTGTGTTACGGGTGAAACACAAACATAAAAGTAAATATCTAAATACCGAGACTTAGGTAACTAAGTTATGCTTGTATTATTTTTCAGATAATCGGCGATACAACATCGAAACCGTTGTGCAATGTGGTGAAATCGTTTTCTCATCCAGAGGTACTCGGTACAAAAGAAGTTTATTCCCTAATTGGGTTACGCCACGTCTGCCAGAACGTCTTGAAATAGTGCTTAAGGCTTACCTACACTAAATTCCCCACCGCGGAGCGGGTGCAATATTCCAAAGAAGTTTGTTTCAACTCCGTCGACTTCCAGCAACCGAGCGAATTTATACACAAATATTTCTCAGAGGGAAACTTCTTTGAAGTCGGAAACAAAGCCAATCCACCGCGGTTATCCGTGATATTTTCAGGCAAAGTCGTACCTTATTCGCAAACATCGAATCCCGTATACAATACAGTGCGAAACGAAATTCGAAGGATAGATAATTTCGCACCAAAAGAAATAAGGCGAAGGGAAGAAAAATATAAATTGAATAGTCGAATACACGCATCCCGGCATTACCATAAAGGCAACAGGGATCAAGTTGGATTCCTCTACGAACTTTTTTATTTTCCTTCCACCTCTAAATCTCCCAGGGAAAGCTTCGCGAATCTGCAAATGTTGATTTGATGATGTCGTGTTGCCGACGCGCGATCCGGCACGCCGAAATCGTCGGCCCGGGCTAGACACGACATGTTCACTTCACTAATTATATACAAACGTTTTTTATATAAACATACTGATTTTTATTGCTCAAGGCTCACTTTGATTATGCGGAAAATTTCCAAGTAACTAATAAATTAATGATGCTTATGTTTTCACGTTTCCCGGATAAAGTACTTTTGATTATGACGTGTTCGTTGCGAGCCAGGATTGTACGAAATTTACGGCGTAACGTGTAGTATACACAATTATTTATTGTTAAATATAACAAAACATATATTCGTCTATACCTTATACTCGAATAATTCCGAGTTCGGCGAATTCCTTTGAAATTATGTAAACAATTGACTGTGATATATGGATCTGATATTCAATTGCAAAGTGTGAAATTATCATATTATCAGAGTCAAGGTAGGACTCATGTCAACAGTGTATAATAAATATGAATGAGTTCTAAAAGACGTCAGTGTCATCAAATATCATAACCTACTCACAGTTTACCTAGACTTACTTAAATATATTGTCGTAAACACGACTGTTATCAACATGTCTATATCTCCCTTAGTTACCATTATCTGCTTGTTGATAGTATTGAAAATTCAGAAAAAACTGTTTTTTCTTTAGGTACGTAATTTGTTGATATATATTCCAAACTGTCACCGCTATATATGTACTCCTCAACGAGATTATAACAGCATATATCCTATTTTAACTGGAGCAACGATCTGAACTATGCCGTCCAGCCGCAGCTGCGGGGTACCTAAACCTAAACCCAGCACTGACGAAAGAAGGGTTGCAGCCAACCAATGTAACTCTCAGTATAGATAAAAAGTTAGCAACTATCTAATAGCCCAAATTGGTCTTGAGGCGTTGTTCATCAATGGTTATGATGAAAGGCGATGTTATAAATTTCTATGTTCTAAACTACAACAAACAACAAGCGAACCCGAAGACAAAGTTTTATCTCCGCGAGCGCTTGTTCTGAAAAGGACGCCTCGGTATCAATATACTTAAAGAAAGGAGCGGGTAGGACCACCGAGCATAATAAAAACGAAAGTAATCATGCAAATTGGAGGAAGAAAGTTGAATTAAAAAGCGCTCGGTGGTGGCAGCTGAGGGAGCCGGGGGGAGTAATGTGTCTTAATGACCACAACGGATGAACAGTAATCCGTCCAACCTTTTGGTCTTACTAGCTACTTCAGACAAGTAGATACGAATATCTATTGCTTAGACTGTTGTATTAAGGATAATGTAGGCTGATTCTTTGAGCATTTTTGTTAAAATTTACAAATGCGAATGAATTGCCGTAGCCATTCTCAAAAGCTATAGCGCTACAAACGCGAGATAATTTGTCTTAAAGACAACAATATTAGTTGCAACTAATTGGCTAACTAGATATTTTATAATATGTATAATAAAGATGGAATTCGAAGCAAAAAAGTTGAATTTAAAGTCGCTTCTTGGGGAGGATGGGGTGGAATGAGGCGGGCGATTTGTCTTAATGACCACAACGGATGAGCAGTAATCTGTTCAACCTTTTGCTCTCAATAGCTCCGTACTTACTGTGTAACGTGTCCCCAACTGATATTTTAAAGGAATACCAGCTCTATATTTTTGCCCGCCATATCTTTGTCTGCAGCACATCTTGTTAGCTCTGAAATCGTTAAAATAGTTGTAGTTGCAGAATAGCATAGTTACAAATAATTAGTCATAGGTACAATCATGTTTATTCCTATGAGATTGGCAGAGCTGAGTTTCATCTTTAAATAAAAATGAAGACTGTACAAAAATATCGAGAACTGGTATAACGGATGACTCAAACTTACACTACTTACGTAAATAGGAAAGCATAATTATAGCAACTTGTACCGGGATAAGCAGAGGGGGCACGGCGCCTTAATGACTGCAATGGATTAACCATAATCCTCTTGCTCTAGGCTATTACTTAGATATACGTTAATTTTAGAGCGAATGTCGATTCAATCAGAAATAAATTTTAAAGAAATCATAAAAAATATCACACAACTGATCAGTCATATTAGGTAAAGGTAATTCATCTAAGTCTCATGGTTTCGTCGTCAATTAGGTATATTGAAATAGTTCGTTAACTTTTAGTAGTAGGTAATCTGGTTTTTTATTTGCTTATCAAGTTGTTAACGGCGTTGTGATTTAGACTTTAGATTATTAATCCTGGGGTTTGGGGATTAAATTAAATCCAAGAACTAAAGAATTTAACAACTTGTGTTCTTTTTTAAATTTGAATATATTATCATGAAAAAATTTGCATAGTTGGAAACATACAGGATGACTGCAGCCGCTAAACTTTGACGATCTTTTATTATATACGAATAGATCATCTACAGTAATATTATTATGAAGTTTAATAGAGGACGGTATCGGCTTAAAATATACGTAGATAACATTTGTCGATATCGCAACCGTTACAAACCATTTAAAATAATTCAGTATCATTAAAAAGTCACTTGTTAAATATTAAATTAATCTAAGGTTTTATTTCATGCAATTATGTTTGTCAATTCCGAGTCAACGTGTAATTATGTGTCTATAAACGCACACTACGTGACTGTAACACTAGCGCTATCTGGGTAACAATTTTGAAACAATTACCTCGAGCCCGATATCGTAAGATTAAGAAAGTCCACGGACGGAATTAGGATTCGTGGCGAAGAAGGGCGAGGCGCTCCTTAACGGCCCGACTCCACAAATTGCGGACCTTAACGACGGCATAAAACTCGACGCGCACTCCCGAGACGCCACAGATTGTACTCAGACTTAGTTTAGGATTAATGGTGTAGAAAACAGATTATCATTGGCTGGATTTCCATTAGATGAGATCAAGAGACCCCTGCCATCGGCGCGTGAAAACTCTGATAGCAGTCGGTGTTATTATTTTCCACATAACAGAGCAGCGACGCTCCCGATTTAATTCTATTAGGTTCTGTCGCTTGTGAGTGAAGGCACAATAAAATTTGTGATGCGCCGTCGCTATGCGCGTCGTTCGGTTCACCAGTAAATAGAAATTCATCATTATAAGCACCATCTTGTTGATGAAACAGAGTTATAATGTACATATCTCAAGTAAGCAAGTTAGTGAGTACAGTCAAAAAGCGATTTACGGTCGCGATTTTTTAAGTCGATTACTTGTTAAATTATATTTTGTTACTAGCTGTAGCTGTTAGTCGTTAAAACTATGTCAGTCTTATTTATTTGCAACAATTAAAACAACGATTACGCTCGTTGGCTTTTCGTCTGACTTTCATGACACGAATTGCCTTGAAATTTAAAATCACTATGGAAGCACCACCCACGTACGCGGTACGTGCGGTTTAATGAATACAAATTACATTTGCAAATGTGCTTAATCCTGAAATTAGTTACGCCCCCCGCCGCACCGCAGCGCCACCCGCTGTCTGTAACCCTTCTACAATGCTGTTTGTTGTTAAACCTAAATTCCATCTACGTTACATAACATACTATTAAAACAATAATAGTAATTTGTTTATGAACAAATCTCTTAAAATAAAACTTTATTTGAGAAAAATATAACGTTCTTAAGCGAATTGTCAATATACTAATGTATTGTCTTTGCTTATATATTCGATTGGAAAAGTTGACCTTGACTTACTATTTCGTAAAGTTGACTTGCATTTGATTAAGCGCTTACCTGATGGAAAGACTGCGGAATATAGCACGGTTGCCTAGAAAGTGCCTATTCTCTTGTTTTGAATAATCTCAAGTTATACGCACCAGGCACAATAGAGAGACAGAGAATTGCATTCCTAGTTGTCTACACTACAGAAAGGAGTTGACGCAACGCTTCGTACAGTTCAGGAGTTTCAACCAACTATGGTATCTCGTAGCAGAACGGATAAGTCTTCAAGCCTAAGCTGGGGGTTGTGGCTTCAATTCGCACCCAGGGCTAATATTTGTGTAATAAGCAAGAGTTTTTTTTCCGTCTGGGTGTTAACCTATTTATAAACTGTTAACCTATGTTCATCAGATATGTAGTTATTAGAGCAGATATTATTATTGTTATAATTATATTTTTGAGTTACAAATTTTTTCATGTTTTGTCTTATGTTTCAACTGTCGTGCATATCTACGTAATAAAACTTTCTAAGTGTGATCATATATGTATGTGTCGATGTGAAATGTTGTCTGTCTGTTCGTATATGTAGGTATAATAACCGAATTGGGCTGTTCACGCCTCATCTAGCGCTCGTTATGCCGCGATCGTAAATCTTCATTCGCGCGCCCCATCCCGCCTCAGACCGCCACTCGAATGTTTTCATATCACATAATAGCATTTTAGTAAGGATTTTATGAACTTATTATATTCACCCGCAGCTATATACTATCACTACATAGTACAAAGTCGCGTTCCGCTGCTGACCCTATGTATGATTATTTAGATCTTTAAAACCACGCAACGGATTTAGATGCGGTTTTTTTAAATAGATAGAGTGATTCAAGAGGAATGCTTATATGTACTTCTGTTATATGAAATACACTTAGTTTTGAGGTTTCTAATGTGATGTCGTAAATAATTACATATTTTGTGGCAGGGGCGGGACGAAGTCGCGGCCAAAAGCTAGTTTACTATCTGATGCAGTGGTTTGGATTTAACTTTCTCGCACGGGAGGTCTGGGTTTAAATTCCACCATGCCACCATCTCCGACTTTTCCATATTGCGTGCGATTTATGAATGAAAAATTAAATATCAACTACAACAGTGAAGATTAAAATCGTGATGAAACCCAAACACTTTCTTAATACTGTTTTTATAGGTGTATAAAGTCTGCCAATCCGCCCTTGGTCAGGGTGGTAAACTATGGCCTTAAACCATTTTATTATAAGAGCAGAGCTTTGCGGAGCGGTGGAACTATTGTGCGTTTGGATGAAGCCTGTAGGTACATTAGTGACATTATCGTAATTTATGGAGGGCTGAATGGACTCGCGAAACCAATAAGAATACTAGACTTTAACTATAACACCGCTATCTAACTAATAAGATTTAAATTCCATTCATAATTATTCTGCCACTTAATACTGGTTATTGCATTGGTATATTCGAATTTGACGGAGTAGCCAAGTTCATACAAGCGCTTCAACTGGCACAGGTAGGCATAGAAACATGATACAGAACGCTTGTGTTATTTGAGAATAGGCTTAATGCTTTGGTAAATTTACGTTCGTCTAGCAGTATTGCAGAGAAATCCATTTTACTCGGCTATTAAATTTATTTATTTAATCTAGAGACTGATGAATGTAGACGAAGCACGTCAGGTTTGTAAGGACAGAGATATTTGGCACTCGGTGCGCCCTGCCTTCCCGTTAGGGACCTGGCGTGATGTTATGTCGTTGTTGTTTATTTAATCTACATGCAATTTACATAATGTAAACCGATAAAATGCGGACTTAACAATAAAAAATTAAATCCGGAATAAAGTTAAACATGAAACCACATACATAGCAATTCCATTTTAATATACAACGCAAAGGCACACTGCTCACTATTACTGTAGATATATGTATAGCTGTACATGTAAAATGTGAGGTTCTGGGGAGGCGAAGGGGAGAATAGTAAATAAATACACTACGGCGCAGATTTATTGCGGGCTGCGCGGATATAAGGCACATTTCTCTGAAACATTAACAATCGTTTTGATTCGAAGTACTCGGTAGAGAGAAATGTTTAACAATACGCTGAAAACAATTTTTGTAACATTGAGATCGTTTTCCGTTACGATCATATGACATTGATAATATATTTCGTCGAGTCAAAGGCGTTTACAAGTTAATAATTGTAAGAGTTTGATATTCCATGTACTGTTATTCAGGGCATTATACATTTTATCGCAGCTAATCATGACTTCGGAAGTTATGGCTTAACATTCTCACGACGAAACACACTGATGCTCGGATACTTGCTCTACAAGATTCCATTCCGATAAAAAATAAGTATGTTCACAAAACTATTAAGATTTCCTAATATTTTTATAATAATTTATTTGTTTATTTACTCCTTTACAAATGAAATATGCTGTATCTACGAATATATCGCTGCTTTGGAAAAATACTGTCGTAACTCAAATTAACTGAATTTTTCAGTAGAGCACTTTAAAGTTTTTCAAAATCTTCAAAATGCTGTATTTTTTTATTTACTGCGCAAATGTTGATGAAACTTGAATAAAAACACGAAAAATATATTGCAGTTTATGTTTATTAA
>DWUN01001492.1:0-16457 GCA_018249975.1 Passova gellias | reverse complement strand
TATTTCCTCAGATTAGCGCGTTCAAACAATCAAACAACCAAACAATCAAACAAACTCTTCAGCTTTATATTATTAGTGTAGATTTAACGTTGTTTAATCTCGAGAGAAGAAACCAATTTGTTGTCGAACGCCAATCATAGGTCTCTCATATATGAACAAAACTGCGTTTCATTGATTGGTTGTTATTCGTGAGGTAACGAGTGAAATTATTAATGTTTCACGTCCGTACCTGTTCCATGTCGTTGAATGAACGTGCAATTTTGATATGTGAATTAAATATTCTGTTGCTTGCTTGTAACAGTGAACAAATACATTCAGAATATGATACTATGCCATGTACCCGAGTAAATAGTTTTTATATTCAAACAATTGTATTTTAACAGTTCGTAAAAATTAAGGTTTCTTTTTGTGATTTTCGTGGAAAATTTTTGGGCATGCTTCAGGGTGCTATATGTTCTTTTGTGGTATATGGCAAGGACGTTCAAAAATATTATTATTGGTATGCATATTATTTGCATTAGTTTTAAACTCGCTTTCACCCCGTCTCCTATAGCCTGAAGGGCGCACAAAGCCGACGAACAATGACAAAACATGACCACCATTGAGTGTATTTACAATGGACATACTTTATAATGAACGAGGTACTGTCCGCGACTTCGTCCGCGTGGAATAGTGACTTTAGGTAGCATTTTAATTTCCTAGGATACATCTGTTGCAAAAGACACTATTCCACGCGAATGAAGTCGCGGGCAAAAGCTAGTATAGCCTATATTGATCAGTGATAATGTTGCATTCAAATGGTGAAAGAATTTTTGAAATCGGTCCAGTAGTAAGCCTATTCGTTACGTATACACATACAAATATTACCTCTTTGTAATCAAAACTATTGGATCGATTTTAATCATTTTTTCAGTGAGTGACATAGGCTATATATTTTATACCCTTGCGAAGTCGGAGCGGGCTGCTATGTTTTTATATACAACGTTCACAGTTTTTCTGTAGTGAATTTAGTATCAGTATTGCACCCGTGCAAAGCCGGGGCGTGTCGCTAGTTAGATAATAAGTTTTAAAGTGTGTATGAATATGATAATGAGAGCGAGCACGCGCAGCCCTTGATGGCTAATCGCGACTTGACCCCAACAGATGTACGGTTTCACTGTACACAACATAATTGATTATGATCTACAATACAATAAATAGTTCTGTTATAAATGTAACAGATTCTTTTAAGGAATTTTATTTGACAAAAGCCGCTGGTACTTTGTTTTCATTACTTATCATGCTATATTGGACGCAATATAGGTCCACGCATTCGTGTCTCGTTCATCGTGGAACCCATCGTCGTCGCGGTGCTGCGCCTTATCAGAGGATGGGAGCTGACCTGTTGGAGGCATCCAGGTCCACGGCGTGAATCTGTCGCGCGACGGCCCAGTACACGGTGGCGCCGGCTTGGTCGACGGCCAGCGCGCTCACATTGGCGGCGCGCGCCAGCTGCACACGCGCTGTGCCGTCCACGCTCGCGCGCATTATCACGCCCAGCCCGGCGTCGCTCCATACTAGTATTCTGTAAAATCGTTTACTTTAATAGAGTTGCACGATGAAATGTTCAATATCGAAAAAAAAACGTAATATTCTTATCACAACAAGAACACCATGTGTATTATTATAAAAAAACAAAACAACATTATCTCTTTTGACAAATTGTATGATAGGTGCTAGACATACATTAGTATCGTGTGACGATGATAGTACTGATAATGCAATTATGGAGATGGCAACGTTACCTCTTCGTCTGATGGAAGGCTAAATAGCGGGGCATCATTTTTTCGCCTCGCAGAATGACTCCGACGGACGAGTTATTATCGATGGACGTGACGTTGATGGAGTCTGTATCCAAGCATGTCCAATAGAGTGCTCTACCCAATACGTCGAGCACCATGTGGAAAGGCCGCGAGAGTCCATTGATAACGACCGTCGAATCCGTTACTGCGGATGTAGTGGAATAACTGATGGGCACGCGACGTATCGAGTGCGAGTCGTCGTCCATCCAGTATAAATGCCTATAAAAATGATAATACATTTTATTCAATGATGATAAAAACATGTATCCGTAGATAGAGCTTTAGATGAAGGGCCTCTAGCGCCACCCCGTGAATGAGCCGGAGAGCCATCGTAGCACTGGCTGTCGAGACCGCGGATGCATGCGAAAGAGTACCCGACGCTCTGGCAATGAATGAATAAATGAAATGAATGGGAGGTGGTTATCGTTGAGAGTTCCGCTTAACCCTCTATGTGGTGCAAAAGTATCAATGCTAGATTCCACACACGACATGTCTTAGTTGCTATCAGTTATATTTGAAACTGCTCACTGGGACCAAAGATAGTCACATTAAGAACTTGGTGTAGCCGGCAACTATCCAGCATAAAGAATATATATATATATAAACGGTCTGAAATATAGGTGCGTTTTTATGTTTGCAATACAAAATAATGATACGAAAGGTAAATTATCACGGAGAATTTTAAAAAAAGAAGATAATAAAACAATGCTCACTTGTTAATAGGATCATATTCAATAGCTCTGACACTCTTTAGTCCCGTAAGTGGTATGAATGCATCATAACATTCATTATTTGCTACCAAAATCCGACCAATGGAGTTCTTCTGAGCAAAGAGTAAGAATTCTTCCGGTTCTAAAATACAAAAATAATACACAAATATAAATAAGATTGCCGTTATTGTTCATAAAATTATACCTTCACTTATAGCTTATCTACGTGGAAGTAGAAAATAATCCATATCAGTGACTACCAAAGAAACAAAAAGGACAAAATAATATCATCGTCCTTACGTAGTTCTCTTTACTTATTATGTTAGGTTTGAATTTAAACACAAAGCCAAATTTCCCGTTCATATAAACTATCGGCAGGAGGGCAACGAATCAAGCGACACTTGTACTAGTCGGTTAGTATAGGTGGCGGAGGGCGCACCGTCGCAGGTGATGTTGTCGCGGTGAAGGCGGTAGTGAGCGGGGCAGGCGCAGCGGTAGGCCGCGGCGGGCAGCGTCAGGCACAGATGCGCGCAGCCGCCGTTGTCGGAGGCGCACTGGCCGACGGCGCCGCGCGCGCGCGCCACCACGCGTACGGCCGAGATGTAGTCGAGGCCGCCGTGGACGCGCGCACGCGAAGAGCCGTCGCTCTTCCTTGCTGATTCTATTACCCCTGAAAATAATTTGACAATTCTACCTATTTCATTGTATAACAATGCATTGATTTGAATAGAAATAATTACGATAGTGATTTTTTTTCAATCTCTTTACTGTCCACTTCTAGACACAGGATTCCTTTCATGTTGTGATGATTTTAGGCTAGAATAGAATAGGCCGCCGAGCGCGGACTGGCAGAAATCACATATTTCAGAAACATGTATTCTATAATATGCTCTAAGGTGTGTAGGTTTTTTCTTGTTTTTGTTCACCGTTCTAGTAACTGATATTTAAATTTAAGTTATAAAATCCTCGTCATAACTCAGAGTTTAAAACAAATTCTCACTTACCAGTATTCCAATCGCCCCAAAATATGTTATCGCCATATAACGCGAGCGCATATGGCATCGGAATGTTATGGACAAGTACAGTTCGGCCACTTCCATTTAGGTATGCATACTCTATAACGCTGGGATCTAACGCCGCCCAGTAGATGGCGCGTTTGTCGTAATCTATGGCTAGAGCATGGACTCGGCCTACTTGTTCTATAATGACGGTAGGTGACGAGCCGTCCATGGCGGCGCGCTTGATGCACTTCGCACCCAATTCTGACCAGTACATGTAACTACAATAAACAACAATACATACAAAGTAAACAACTCGCTACTTTAAAAAAAGACTGGAGTTTAATTAACTCATTCGTTTTTTAAATGATTCTCTACAAGAAAACATAAATTTAGGATAACTCAAGATAATGTGGTGTTGATAACATAATTATTGCAAATAGCCTGCAATATCGGCGATTTCTAAAAAGCTGCAGCATTACCCTTTTCTAGGATCTAATACAATGCTTTTAGGTTTCTTGAGGCCTTGCCAAATAAGAGCCCTTCTGCTAGATCCATCTAATCGCGCTACTTCTATCCGCTGAGCGGCTGTATCCGTCCAGTAGATGTTCTGACCAGACCAGTCTATTGCTAACCCTGAAATAGAAAACAACGTGAGATATAGATGATATGACTGATGTGATGTTTTGGAATACAACTAGGTTCAAAATTATTTTCGACATGAGAGACAAATAGACATGTTGATTTATATTACTCATGAAAAAAACAACAGATCAGACAACTCTATGAAACAATAACAGATACCTTCAACTAATCCCATCCATTCTAATATCCTTTCGCTGTTGCTACCATCTAAAGAGCAACGATTTATAGTTTTTGTTTTGCTGTCAGCCCAGTACAGTTTAGACCCTGACACATGTACTGCTAAGGCGCTGTGAAAATGAAATTGTAATAATTTAGAATTACAAAATTAATAGTGTTCACTACATTGATATCCGGTAGTAGGACTGGTTATATTCCAAACTGTATGCAGGTGTCTGGAAAATAACTAAATCTAATGAGCATTGTTCGAACCATGCCTCATTATAATTAGCAAAATCATTAGAATCCAACATGTCAGTTCTAACAACATTCTAACAAGGCTGCTGATCAATCAATTTACATTGCTCACAAGAGTCATATATTTAAAAAAATCTGTCATTGTTATATCGTATAACTAGATTACCACAATATTCATATTTTTGGTATATGTTACATTTGTAAATGATACGAACCATTCAATTATTATTTCCCTATTACCTAATAGATATTAGGGTAGAGTGTAGGTACACACGTGACTAAAATTCTTTAATTATGTAAATGTAATTATAATACTATACTTGTCGGTTAATTAAGTCTCACACAAATCCATGAGACTTCTTTAGGTTAGATTTTGCAGTTTATACTAGGGTATGTAGGTACATATAAGAATGATTTCTGAATAATATGTACTCACCTAACTTCTTTCATTTCCTTGATAGGTAGGACAGCGTCATTGTTCTCATTCTCAATGCTTATTCTGCCAATAACATTTTTGCGGCTGTAGATGAGAAATGCTTCTGGTTCCATACAAGTTTTGTTGTCATTGCCCAATTCTAAAACTTGAGAGTGAAACGGAGATTTATTATCATGTTGGCTTGTAATTATGTTCTGTATAACATAAATATTATTAGTATAGGTGTAGTGCCTCACTGGGTAGGTTCCTGCAGTAATTTCTGTATATTATATACTCGACCACAAGTGGGTTAGAGACCCTGACTGCAAAACCGGTTGTGGGTTCCATTCTCACTCAGGACAAACATTTGTTTGTTCGGCGTGCTCGTAATAAAATTATCCATATAAGTATTATATTGTATGTTTATCAATAGTCCAGTTACCATAACACAGGTATTAAATTGCCTAATTGGAAGTCGGAGTGCCATGTGTGGAGTTGTTCCCAGTTATTACTATTATGAATACTCACCAAGTGGACAACTACACACAAAGTCTTGAGGACGATTAAAGCAGAAATGCGAACAGCCCCCATTGTTGTCGGCGCACCTGTTCCAGCCCAGGGGCTCACCCAGCTTTAAAGCTTTTACACCCATCATGTTTGCCATCTGTTCTACAACCACTTGTCTTTCTGTACCTATAATCAAAATCATATATGCATTAATTATTTTATGTTTTGATATTATCTATGTTATGTTTTACAGAATACCTGTACTTGACTGTAATACTAAGAACACAAGCGACTATAGTTATCCAACTAAATAAATTTTTAGTTATAAAAGTGGTAAACTGAATTTCAAACTATCTATCACTGCTTTTTATAAGTAAATTATGTTATAAACAATTCAAATATCACGCTACTACGGCGAAGAAAAACACCGCGAGTAAAACCTAAATACCTCAGAGACGTTTATAAAGTATACAATATTTTCACAGTTGTGTGAAGTTTGTCAATTCACACTTGGCCAACATGGTAGACTACAGCCTAACTTATGATATTGCATAATATCAGTAGGCATTTATAGGCAGTAGGTTTCACTATTTGTCATACTAAATTGAGTATGATACAGAATATTGATAATTGGCTGTAATTAACGATTAAATTTTTATGAAGTAATGTGGTTTTATTTGCCTGTGTCTTTATTGATCCGGTCTAAGGTTCGCCTCTGCATATCAGTCCAGTAAAGATGCTGACCCAGTAGAGTAAGTCCAAATATATGTAGAATATCACTGTTATGTAGTTCTTGTCTGTTCGAGCCATCCATATTACATACCTAGAAAAAAATTATTACTTAAAATTTAATATAGGTTATATAGTCATGTATAGGATTGACTGACAGATAATGTGATGAAGTCATTAGTTTGCAATACTCTAAGTTTAAAATACTGTGTAGGACAATTAAGAGTAAATCCATGTTGATCCAATTAATGTTATATAATTTGTATGTACAATGTAGTGTTCATTATATAACATGATGTCCTTTAAATAACCCCATGCTGATATCATTTTATATTCTTAAACCAGATCAATAAGTTTTAGGATGAGTTAAGTATCTTTGCAAATTCAAATCATTTATTTGCTATTTTATGTTACCTCAATTTTATGAGTTCTAGCATCACCCCAATACAGCTTATTGTTTTTCGTGTCGAGAGCAATACCATTGGGCCAGGTGACTTTCTCGGATACCAAGAGCACTCTGCCACTGCCGTCTAGGTTGGCACGTTCAATTTTCGGTTTTTTCTCGTTCCAATCCGACCAAAACATCCAGCCGGCGGTTGGATGCAGTGCTATGGCTCGGGGATCATACAGATCGTCATGGACTAGTACCTTAAATGATATTGTATTGGTGTGAATACAATAAAAAAAACAACTACTGGTTACATAACAGATTCACAAAGGTACTGAAATAATTGTTTGATAACTGAAAAAAGTCTTTCAGTGTATAATTATTATATACATCAATATAACGTTTATTATCAGTCTCATCATCATCATCATCCTCACAAAAAACCATTTCCTAATAAAAATTACTAATCTCTAAATTACCTTGCGGGCAATTCCATCAAGTCTAGCGACTGTTATAGTGTCAGAAACGGGATCTGTCCAGTAGATGTTCCGGGCCAGTGGGTCGACGGCTATGCTATCTGGTACACCCGTACTGGTATGGATCACTACTGATTGTTCACTGCCGTCTAATCGCGCTCGTGATATTGTTTTGGCCTAAAAAATTAAGGTTTATTATTGGAGTACTGAATCGGAGTATGGAAAAAGTCAAATGTGTTTTTTTATCCCTAATTGACATGTACTGTTGATCTATGTGGCGAACTGTACTTACTAGCAGAAATAGTTTGAATTCAGTCTGCCACTAGGGGACTCTGTGAGGAAATTCTGTAATTAACCTCTAATTTTTTACACATGTTTTATTACTTTACATTAAAATATCACTAGCTATAATGTTTTCTATGAATAAAGCAATTAGAAGCTACACCAAATAGTCCATAAATAAGGTTCTCGTTTGTCATCTTATGTGGTTTGATAAGAGCGAATGCATGGTCACCCTAGGATAGGCTCTGCGTTGTTTGGGGATCAGATGGACAGCTGTTTGTGTGTGTGCGTGCGTGCGTGTGTCCAAATGTATTATTGATAAAAATTACCAAACTATCAGCCCAATAGATGTACTCAGTCTTTGGATCAAAATCAATGGTTAAAGTTCTTTTGAGGTCTTTTAATGGTAACGTATATGGGGTGAAGTCAGGAGAATCCAACGATATCTTAGAGATTGTTGCTCGCTGCGCCACAAGTAGTAAAGATTGTGGACTGTTGTAACATGTTGTGTTGCTGTTCTCTTTGAGTTTAACTCCTGTGGGACATGCACATACATAACCTGGAAAGCAAAAAAATAGCAATATAAAAGACATATTTGTACATATGAACATTATATTAAAGTATGTGTCAGAATCTGTCGAAGAAAATAAAAATTACACACCCGGGGGACTGGGAGCTAAGAGACATAAATGTGAGCAGCCTTCATTGTTATTTTTACATGGATAATATGAAGAAGGTAACAATTGTCTGCTCTCATCATATACTTTAATATCCACGGGGACAGGGTCAGATTTTATCAAGTCCTTGATCGGACCACTTGTTGATATGTCCCATGTATGGATTTGCCTACAAACAAAACAGAATATAATAATTGATGCAAATTAGTAAATATGCACTGTCTTGGAATGTTCTTCAACACACACACCCAGATACAAAAATTAAATCTACATTTAGTCATTGTTTAAAATAATATAAAACTTTGACATATCATGTAAATTTATACAATGCAATAGACGGTAAAAGACTTACCAAGTTTTCCAGTCAGTCCAATAAAGTTTGTCATTAAAAATTGTAAGTGCATATGGGTACTCTAAGCCACCTTTGACAATTCTCCGTCGGCTGCCACCATTAAAGTCTATTGCATCAACAAATTGCAACTTTGCATCAACCCAGTATATTAAATTACTATTGTAGTCTATGGTGATTCCATTGGGCCAAAATATGTTTTCTTTGACTATAACTTTTCTAGTCTGAGGGTCTCCATTCATACCGGCTCTTTCTATTTTAGGAATTTCACCCCAATCAGTCCAAAACATAAGACTGAAAAGAAAACCAATAAATACAAGAGTATATTTTATGTATCACTTATGCACTTAAGCGTATAATGGATGGATGATGTATGGATGCCATTTGCACGCACTCGCCTTGAGCTTGCTTCGTACTAGGACACCAAACATAAGTTTTATGACTCCAATATTGTCTAACTCTTTAGAATTACGGAGAACAAAGCATATTCATTGAAAGGACTTCTAGGCAACTCTGGTAATGTGATTGTGGAACGTGAGCTTAAAATATACAGTTAAGCAATAAAATAAACTCACCCCTCTTTAGGAACAACAGCTATAGCTCTGGCCAGGTCCACGTCGGACCAGAATAACACTTTCTTATACTTGTGTTCTATACTTATAACTTCTATCCTATTTGTTTCTCCATCTGTCCAATATATTTTATCTGTGTACCAGTCTATAGCAATACCAGTAGGTGTGATCAATCCTTCTGATACTATTCTTTGCTGTGGGATAAGTAACATGATGAAGTTAGTTACTTAAGATTACCAATTATGTACATCAATTTTTAATTTAAGGGAAGCAGGTAAAGGATAACTACCTGAAATAAATATTCTTTTGATTGTTTTTAGATGTATTTGTTAAACATGTTTAATGTAGATACAACATATACATTGTATATAGACATATAACATAATTTAAAGCCTACTTCAGTGTATTGTTCCTGTTGAGTCATGAAAAAGGCTAATATACAGTTGTCAGAACACTGATATAAATTTGGTTATATCAGTCTATAATAAAATTTAATCTTGTCATATTTGACTAGGTTAAAAACTAATGAATTACCATTGAAATGGTACTTCTAAAACGACTGTACAATATAACATTGGTACAATATATTGTAACAAAGTTGTTTATGACCAGAAAAAAATTGCGTACTTGTATATTTCACTTACTTTATCACCTGCATGACTGTTATTGTATTCCATGCATTGTATCAATTCCGCGGTTTGGTCAGACCAGCATATTAAATTCTTTTTATATAAAAAATCTACTGCAGAGCCTTGCTCCAGGCCCTTGATTATAGCATTTATTTTGCTTAATCTTGAAGTATTTGCTATTCTTATATCGGTAGACGTCGAATACAATAATACTGGATTATTGGTTGTTGAATAATAACCTGGAATTAATATAAGAGCGGGATGTATAAATTTATGGACAATATGTATTTATCAATGATTTTGATTAATAATTACCTTTCAACTGTAAAAACATCAACAAACAAAACACATGAACAACATTTTGAATAATTTTATCAGCTTGAACTATTCTCCGTCGCTTCGTCATAATGAACTTATTGTTAGAAGAGCTTATTCCATAGAAATTATCATAAGTGTAGTTGCTCCAAAAACTAAGGCACAGTTGTTAAATCATAACGCTCATCACTTATCTCAATTATTAATAAAAAAAATAATAAACTCCAATTCCATTACAGTTTAGAACTTTCCACTCGATGTTATTTTTTTGTTTATATGTATATGCTTCAGGGAGTGATCAACAAACAACTAAAGCCATAGATAATTTATTTCATTACAGTTACAGATTATATCAAAAGCTGCAAGAGTGTTGCCATAAGTTATGTGTCAGATAATATTTGAATTATATTACCTTATAAAAGATATTAAGCATTATAAGGATTATAACGAATTATAAAAAGATCTTGTGTGAATAAAATTTGCTCGTTCAAAACCTGAATAATTATTTTCGAATTTTAAACGAATCATTTATTTTCTCACCATACATTATAAAATAGCGATGCTTAAATTGGAATTGGATAATAATCACATGTAAAATTGTTCCGATTATTTTTACTATTACTTAGATCCCGAGGTAGACTTTGATTTTCCTAGCCTAATCACTAAAAGTTGCCAAGTTACCCGGTAGTAGGTACTGGTAGCATAGTGGGAGTTCATAGTTGCACCAATTACAACAATGAGGCGGAGTCGAAGCAAGAGGGCGGTGGCTGAGGGAGAAGCCATGATGATGCCTACTCACGGGGTACAATATTTATTACAAAGCTTTAGCATTTCTGATAGATATTTAACCCAAATAATTACTAGCTGTCCAGGTTTTCTCTTCTATAGACTTATGGATGGATGGATCGATTGCTGAGTAAATAACTAGGTACTTACCTAAGTTTACCTAATTAAACAGTGTGTTATTTGGTCGTGGTAACATATCGCGGCGAAAACGATTAAAAACATTATTTTATTACGATCTAATTTAAAGATATAAATTTCTGTTTAAAAAATACTCATATAAGATACAAATAAGGAATACTATAATTATTTTGCGCTATTTATCTCAAATAACACTTGTTTTTAAATCTGCTACTTCATTAATCTATTATTATATAAATTTACTTATGGAAATCGTAATACCTACTACATATTAGACATCTATAGCTTTATATTTTAATTTAAATCGTTTTCTTCTTCTTCGCGTCTTTTTAAATTCTTTTATTGATAACGACGTTGAAAACTTATTAACTTTTTGACACCTTTTTCGAATTGTTAATGATTAAGAATTATTTTTGTACCTGTAGATTATTTAGAAGATACTGTATTATTATACTACCGCAAACTGTATCGGCACCAAATATCATGTAGGTACGTACCTATATCCTTTACCTAAACCTCAATACCCTAATACGGGACAGGTATATTCATAAACTCAGAAAGACATTGCAAAATCGTTATTCCGACAAGTAAGTAGGTACCTAACTAGTGATGTTGAAATAATTTTAATCTGAACATACAAGTTTTATTTCCTGCAACACGTTACTTCCCGGACGTTGACATCCTCCATTTCTATTTTCATTTCCACTTTCTTATAAAACACATTTCAAGCTTTTATAACATAAGTTTAATAAATCCGCGGTATTTTGCGGGAGGGACGGTGGCGCTTAGGTACAGCATAAGCATATACACCATTATATGTATGTATGTCATATTTGCGGATTGTGGCAAAATAACTAATTTTACTGGATAGAAAAAACAATTTAAAATCACATGTCACGGCCACACCTTTCACATACATACATAACATCACGCCAGGTCCCTAACGGGGTAGGCAGAAAGTACCGAGTGTCAAATATCTCTATCCTTGCAAACCTTTCACACCGAGACATATTTATATTATTGTAATGACGATTGATTTACGATAGAAATTGTTTAGCGATGGTAATGCTCAGCACTTAGCGAATCGTACATAGGTATTATACCGTGTGGGAAAAGTGTTTTTATGTAAAAGTTTCCTCCATATTTAAGCAAATTGGATCATTATCGCTATGATAACCGTTCATGGCAAATTTTGTCTATGCTTTGTACAAAGCGAAATTAACATTGAATATACAAACTATACAAACAGGAAGTATTAAAAAAAAAAGTCTTTAGTTTTATTGTACGCATAAACAAAATACTTTATCAAGTAATCTGTAAAATGGACGGAATTGATCGGTTATGAATTGAATAAATAATTCATCTCTATTACATTACCAACGTCATACTACACTTTAAAAGGCACATGCGCGTCATGGATATGGATGGCTTAAATTAAATTTGGTATAGGTACAATGCGAGTAATGGCAAGTTACGAAATTTTATAGCAAAAAAATATTTTGTAACTGGCGGTGTTCTGCAATGACCACTTGTCATGTTAGGTTGGTCAGATTTTTAACTTAAAATAATGTCTACTTACGCATACATCGGTACAATTGTAATTAAATAAACAGTATATTTGTGTAAGTCAGAGATATTTAGCACCCGGTGCTTTATGTCTGCCCCGTTAGCGGCCTTTTGTGTTGGTATAATATAATAATTTAACATACAACGCAGACGAAATGAAATGTGGTGTGGACTGTGGGCTACATACGATTAGGAATACATATTTACTGCTTCGATGGTTTTCATTCTCATCATAATTCTATAACTACTGCTACTCCAAACGATCTTAACGTGTATTACCTTTCTAAATTAATTAATTAAGCTATATAGCTACATAGGGTGCGTAAAATGTAAAATGGCCGTTGACGAAATTAATAATCTTGAAAGAGGGTATGCGTACTGAAAACGACAGCATTCTATGGTGTTATTATTATACGCTCCATGAAATTAATTTTGTTCACGAAAGTTACATGTTTCGTGTTTATTTTGCTCTGCTATATTATTTTAGTAATAGAACCCTTTATGGTTTCTAAAGAGCGCGGTACTCAAATGAACTGTCTTTTTACTTGCTTACATATGTAATGTTCTCACTATTTTACGAATACTTTATTATGCACATATATAGACATAAAACCTAATGTGAGTCTCCGAAACGCGGAAAATAGTGCTTTGATTTTTTTTTGCATGGTTTGAAAGGGTCACTACCTAACATGTAAGTAATTACTTTTTCGCTCTTTCAATCCATGGTATGACATATCTACTCCTGTATTTACCTTTGATAAATATCGAATAACCTTTCTGCCTAACCCGATAGGAATCTGGCTTATTGTGGGATAATAATAGGAACCTATTAATGATTAATGAACATTAATCGATGCAAGTTGTTGGAGGTACAGAGTAAAACAAGATAGAATTAAAGTAATATATCTCCTACATTTGAAAAATAAATATGAAAAAATCTTGCACTACTTGTTTACAGATGAAACCACAAAAATATAAATTTCTTTCAATTTTCATTGAAAAGTTGTGAAAAAGGTACTCGTAGTGTTTCTCGGCATATACCGGACATAGCGCGGTTCCGGTCTAAACTACATAATTTTTATGTCATACGCATAAATAATTTTAATAAGTATATTATTTAAAAGTCTCATATGGAATGAAAATAAAAACATAATCGACGACTACCGATAAATAACTTTAATCGGGAATTGAGAGAAAAATGTAAGGTTTATAGAAGACTTAGATTTTTTTTATTATTTATCCAAAACGATTAAGTATCTACACATACACATAATTTGTATCCCGATATCTTATATCTATCTTTATATCTCGCTATTGTCATGTGATTTATATTGTAAGTTTTATGATTAAATTTGTCTTATTTGTATTTGTTTTTATGTCAGTAAAATGTCACGAAGGTTAATAATTTATTTATAATATACGCGGGGAATTTACTAATGCTATATCTAACAATTTGTAGGTAGATTTACAATTTATTGGCAATTGTTTAGATCCCTAAGTCATGTTAAATATCAACAGAACGCAGTCGAAGGCCATTATATTCGTGAGATATTGAAAGCTTTCATTCCAGTGAACATTTTATTCTAAGATAGCTTTTGTTTATAGGTATGTTAAACAAGCGAGGAGGTTAATGCCTAAAAGTTGAGCGTTCTGAAACAACAACGCATAATTGAGGTAGAGAATGCAGCGAGATTATCGGTTAGGCAAACTGTAGTAGGTACGGCTTGTGCTGAAGTATGCAGGCCTTATGCAAGTATGCGCTTTTGAAAATAAGAGAATGTCGACGAAGCCCGTAACCTGAACCGGCATATTTTGAGTTTGCGAATTTTTATCCTTTTTCTAAGGTCTTGCAAAATTTGGCTAAGGCTCAACATTTAGCATAAATACTTAAGGATGTAAGGGAACAAGCTATTTTGACTGTTTGACTGTCTTCGTTTATAACGTTCAGAATTTCCAGTAACTAATATATATTTAGGAGGTGGTAGAATATGAAGGTATAATTACATTTCACATGGGGAAGTACCACCGCCACACCTTTTTCTGCCGAGAAGCAGTTGTTTTCACAAAATTGTGTGCTTCGGGCTGAAAGGTGTTGATGCCGGTCCACGTGTATACCAAAGGTCTATCTCAGACTTTAGTAGTAACGCATTTGTGGCCGACCTCCTATAATGGCGGATATTAACACATACTAACTGAATTTATACTAGCAAGTACTAATTGGACTGATATTATTAACAGTCCCATTCCTGCAGTCCATTTACAAATTAGTATTTACCAACTAATTCTTATTAAAACCTGTACTGAGTTCACAATAACAGGTCCATTCCTAAAGCCTTATTAGAGGTTGGTTGCAGATGTCTATGTGCGGCAGCGGCCACTTGTGACTGCTGCCGGTTCGTTTACTATTCTCTTTACATAAAATAATAGTAATGATAAAATTAGAGATTAGATAGATAGATAGAGTACACATTGTGCTATATTATCAATTACATTCTTCATTCTACTTATGTCAACCTAATGTGTCATATAATCTTGGAAGTAAACGATTATAATTGAATCTAAGAACTTGCATCAGAAATGCCTATAAAAAATTCTTCAAGAAATATGCTTTCATCCGTTTGCATAGTTATTGGAGTAAGCCCGTGAATCATGTGGCCCGGGCCGGCACAGGTCATTTGGGCGCGCGTCCGCCTTGCCCGCCCGGAAACGATTACGACAAATGCGCCCGTTTTCCTTCTAATTTACAGCACAAATATTTTAAATGTTACAACATTTTGGATGTTTAGTAATAGGGACAGCTTTATAGCATACTAGCGACCCGCCTTGGCTTCACACGGGTAGTAAAGCATATTTTGCCAGCTCATGTGTTCTGTTGTAGGCCCGCATCAGCTTATTACGTCGAATAAGTATACGGATTAGTTCAATGTAATATATGCGAATCCCATCATCAGCGTGATATCTCCGTTTGAACATATTTTCGCCCGCGTTAGTTCTTACGTGACCATTTTTTTACAAGTTCGAATGGGTATAGTAAGCTATTCTTAAAAGGTAGATATATGCCATCGCGGTCTAGCTTTATACTAGGATTTCTTGTATCGTGGATACCATAGTTAAAACTGCTAGTATATGAAAAACCAAACGCTGAATAGATGTCTAAGTTTATAATTTAAATACCCATACCACGCCAATACGCGTCAGAGCGGTACAGTGGTAGTTACTAGTTAGTAAATTATTCGACAATATAAACGTGTTACTTTGTTATTCTTTGTTCGTATTTATTCATTAATTTACATGTATTCTTTAACCGAACGAAGACACAATAGATTACGTAATGTCGACTAGGTAACAGAGTTGGAAGCCCTGAGATTCCAATGATTCATGTGAGTCCCTCGCTTCCCGAATTTAATTTAATTCAACAATGGCAGCCTAACGTGTAATTATGCCGTTCATATCTGTACCCTTGGAGCTTTAATCTGAAATCACATAAGGAATGCGTTGTTGCTATTCCCTGGCGTATAATAGCCTAATTCCATGCATTGATGCCGAATTTACTCCGTAGGCATTCATTAATGAAATTCGTATGAGAATGGTAACACAAAAATGGTTATTATTATTATTATTTTTTAAGATGAGTGACTGAGCCTTGCCAGGCGTTTTTCAAAATTCTTATAGGACCGTAATATCCTGTCGGGGAAAAAGTTAGTACTATTCGTTTTTATAAAAACCACTAGATATATCTACAACACAACCTATGCTATATCAAAAGCAATCTATTTTATTCCAGTTATGACGTATCTGTCATTACGTAACAGCAAAAATATCAGCACACATTTTCATATAGACTTATTGGCGGAAACAAAACTTTAATGTCACACAATCTCGATAATTATGTCTTGGGGGTAAATAAGGAAGGACATTTTCCATGAAAATTCATCTACTCGTTTATAAAGCTGAAGAGTTTGTTTGATTGTTTGAACGCGCTAATCTCAGGAAATATTGGTCCGATTTGAAAAATTTTTT
>DWUN01001491.1:0-16460 GCA_018249975.1 Passova gellias | reverse complement strand
GATTAGCGCGTTCAAACAATTAAACAAACTCTTCAGCTTTGTATTATTAGTATAAATAGTGTAGATATAGAAAACAGTTTCCTCCCAGTCGCTACGTTAGTCACTTAATCTGAACGACGAAGGAAATACACGTTAACGGCATTCCGACATCTGTATGCTCGTCCGGGCTCCGCTAATTGAACGATTGGCACTCGACCGCCCAAATATTCACCTCGCGTGTACAAACGAATAGAGAATGCATCGGATTAACGCACACCTGTTCCGTTATTAAATTTCAATTGACATGCAGTTTTTCATTGCACTGTGGAACGTGCGTTGTCAAAATTGTTTCATTGCTGTAAAATAGTGTGAATTGCAAATGTTGGTCGTAAACGAGAAATGGGGTTGCGTTGATATATTGTCAATATTCTATATTGACTTTATACAATGCGATAGCAACGCGTAATTAAACATGTCATTGGAATTCAGCTTTGATATAAATTTTAAATTAGAATCGAGTGTTATATGAAAACAATTTATTAAATAGGCAAGTCTTGTTTTTAAGCAATCTGATTTGATTTTGATTCTTCTAAATATAACGGTTTTTAGTTTTGCTTTGAATGAAATTAATCAATAACATATTTCTCCGCAACGATATAAAATGAACATAGTACTGATATATACACTGTACTGAATTATTAAATAAAAAATAAGGACCGACGCATATAAAATCATTTACATACATCATAAGCAGAAATGCGTGTTGCCATAATAAGAGCATTTTACCCGACAAATGGGTTCAATTTATCTTAACATCAGGGCAAATTACAAGAGGCAATCTCGCGATTTTACGTAAACCGCGTTTTGAGATATCCGCAACGCAACTAGGTCGAGTTTTACTAAATATACCGAAATAATTGTCACCGAAATTGCACTGACGCGAAAGTTATATACATCTGAAGCCATCGTCTCATTATTTTTTACTTATCATTTAACTTCATGTGTTTCAATTGAATATTGTGTGGAAAAATGTTTGTATAAAATAAATGATAATTATTGGTAGCAAACCTACATTTCGTACGGAAACTAGAAACAAAAAAGATACGATACATTTTATACAGTTACGGTAATAATACGCAATAATAAATTATTGTAAAACGTGACTAATACTTTCACCATCCATTTTCATACCCTACTCGTAGCGCCATCTACATTTCATGTATTGAAATATACTCACAAAACTTCAGCTATATTTTACAGTGCACGTTAGCGTATGAAGAAATAGTCACGCTAAACCATGTCAGATGGCGCTGTATTCTATGACGTGTATTTAGTATTATAATAATAATGTTGTATAGTCATTTATTCATTAATAATGGTTTTCTTGTATTTTCATATCGGAAATAATAATAATAAGAATTTCTAATAGTTTTTTTACATTGGTTCGTGTTCTCGGAAAATTCACTGTTATTAGCCAGTTTTTTTCCTTTAAAACGATTTTACAAACATAAAGAAAATGACATCGAGATAAGATGTAGGTTGAATCGTTACTATTCACATCGCATAATAATATGAAAGTTTTGCCGAAACAAAACATAGATAGTTATTGAAGTGATGCAAATCGTTTGCATTATAGACATTTGCTTACAGCCGAAAATATAATACACAATACGATCTAAGCAATTGTAAAAACATTGACGTGCGCCGTGACATCAGTATTTACATTCTTCCCGAGATCTAATGAGTTCATCTTGTGACAATAAAATTCTTCGGTTAATATAAAGCGCGGCAGTCGAACAAGTAATCGCGGACGGGGTGTAATCATAACAAACGACAATCAGGACCGGAAGACAAAACAACAAGCATCTAGGAAACAATCAGTTCGCAAACGATTCCGACACGGTCAAGACCGATAAATTAAACTTCAGTGATTATAAATTTAATTATTTGTGTAAAATTATCATTTTTTTTTATTGTTTATTAATACTGGTTGCTAATACCATTGGTATTTATTAGAAAATAAAAAAATCGTCGCGCTAACGATTATTTGCCTATCGATCTTCGATATATACGGAGCTATTGTTGAAATGTTATGTGCTAGTTGATATGTGAGGTGTATAAACAGTTTGAAATGAATCGCGATACGTTTATTGTTCTGAGCGTTTTGTTCATAGTCGTCACTTTGCAGGTGAGTTAGTAAAATTATGATTAGGATATTGAATTAGAATAAGAGCAACACAAATTTGTTATAAACGAACACCATTTGCTATTAAAATAAAAATTCGGGCAATTCACTCAATTTTGATAATCGGATCTCTACAAGAGAGCATTTATTAAGTTTTTAACAAAAGCCCCTAATTCTAAACTCTCTTTGAACCACTTAAAATACACCGTATTAAAACTTTTTACAGATTTGTCATATAATTACTATTTATACATCTAAATGTCGAGTTGTTTTACTCTAGGTATATACTAGAAGTAGAAACGGTTTGCTTAAATAACTGTTTCGCTACCTATTACAAGTAGATTATAGATCTACAGATTGAAAAATATATAGGTACTTTCGTTGCCCCTGTAGTTCTGTACCAGGATACGGATAAGGTGTTTCCTATGGATAAGAGGCGACTAATTGCATATTGTAGATTTAGGGGAGTATCGGCCACCCAGAGTGGGAGTTCCGTCCAGCCAGGGACCCCGGTAAGAGCGATGGTATGTATGGACGCATACCGTCGTAAAGGGAAAAACATACTTGTCGTGATACTTATCTCGCCCGAAGAGATCTAGAAGAGGGCGCTGTGCTGCCATCGAGAAGTCTCTAGGGGGGTAAAAATTCCACACAACCTGGTATCTCTTCCATATCACCGCGCTACCTTTTGAAGGTTTCCCCTCGTCACCATAAGAAATTCCTTTTGTAGAACACGTAAGAATTTCAACAAAAAATGAATATTGTGATGCTGTGCCATAATGAAGCAATAATGATTTCCATTAAAAATGTACAAAATTGCAAAGTTTATAATTCAGAATGCACGTAAAAACAGCAAGTATGGTAACCATACGAAAGATATTTTATGGGTACTGTCCCATTTGGAAATTAGTTAACTGCGGTACATTATGTAATACGATGAAATAAAACTTGAAACACGATTTTACTTTACCCACATTTATTTACGGCTAAGATTTAAAGCTACGTCTCCACTATAATTTTCTTTTCCCTGAATTCCTTGGGACCTGGTTTTATTTCCCCACTCGTAAACTTTATGGTGTCTCAGTACATTTTATGGTTTGTTTTATTTGGAACAAGTTGTATTCATTTATCTACTGGGAATCATTGATAGTTATTTAGTGGTTGTAAATTTTAAATATATTTATCTTATATACGGGCATTAAATTCAATAAGTGACAGGAGAATTCAAATGGGCATGCAAGAGTCCAACTGTCCATAACAGGCAACAGACAGTCGATAACAGGCTCCAATATTCTGGTAAAGATGATAAAAAGTAACAAGAAAAGCTTTCTTTCGTCTTATTAAAAGTCTTACAGTATTTAGAATACCTTTTATAGATATACAGTTTATTGGATGCTTGTCAGCTTCAACTCTGATTACAACCTTAAATAAGCTAAGTGCGCCATAGTTACGCCACATTCACATATAAATACTAGGACATAGGACACATATTTGAATGATCAATTTGAGTATTCCCCAGACCGGTTAGAGCACTCAGTATTCTCTGTATAAAAGACCGTCACAAGGATATTAAATGTCTCGTAATTAAAGGGAGACAACCCTTTTCTCTTAACGACAACGGTCACCCTAAGTCAGCTTCATGCGTTGGCCCTTTTGAACTAAATCACACAGTATACGATATTTATCTTGAACAAATCATAGTTATTTCTATCAAAATTAATATTGTTCCCACTTGTATACAAATTCCAAAATTAAACATAAATTCAATCTTATTCAGACCCAACATTAAAATGAATAAAAAAGGGGTAAAAAAACACAATTATGATTGATTTTTCTTAACAATTCTTAATTCCAATCTCAAATCAGTCTGCATATGTATCTAATCTTCATCTCCAACGAAGCTATTCATCGCCGACCAATAACAATCACACACACTACGTACATATTACGCACTGTAACATCCTGTTTCAGACGACAGACTTCCAAGATAACCTAATAAATGGATACCGGGCGCTGATTGCGGACATTCAAGTACGGACGCAGAAGTCCCACGAAGACATGGACACACTGGTGTCCCAAATAAAACTGCTCATGAAGAACGAAGCTGACAAGGCGATCAACTACATGACTGTTTACCTTGAACAAATATCACTCTACTTTCAGGTTTGCGGCGTATCTTAATTTATTCATTTATTTTATCAGTCCGTTTCTGTCTTTGATAACACACTGCAGAAGAACTGTACAAAAGGTTCCACAATAAAAAGAAATTAAAAAAGGTGGATAAATAACGGTATATTTTGGATCTAATGTAAAAATGATAACAGTAATTAGAATCAATTGAGTATCTGTAATAGACCTAAAATTACTAATAATACAATAATCGGTAATAGACCTAAAAATACTAACAATTAAGTTGGATAAAGCATTGATGTACAACGTACGTACAATTAAAGCTGTTGAAAGAGTCATAACTTCACAAAAAAATCATAACCATTCCGAGGCATTGTATTAAGCTCTATACATAATGAAGCCGGCATCGTTTGCTACTGTAGAATGAAATTAATTATTCATAATCCAATTATTAATACCGTTCCGAAGACATTTTCTAACTTATATCCACGTAGTCTCTCGTCCACGACAAATGTGGCCTAAATTTAGAAGCGCGTATGGTCGCGGGCTTACAGGCGAAATCCTTTGATGTATTCGCAGGTAATAATTCACGACCGGAAGCCACGCAACGGGACGTATTGTAAGGAGAGTATCGTGAAACTTCTCGGGGAGAATCTACAATTGGCGGACGAAAACGTCACCCTATGTCTGGCTTTAGGGTACCAAAGAGTGCAGAGGTTACCGGGTACGTTTCATTTGTAAATACTCTACTTGTGTTGTTTCCACTCTTTTTATTGGTCCACTTCTGGACCGGGTCACCTCTCGAAGTGAAAGGGATTTAATCCATAGTCTACCACACTGACCAAGTGCAGATTGGTATACTTCATACACCTCAGAAAATATTATATACTTTTATTAACATTTCTAAGGTGTGCGAGTTTCCTCACGATGTGTTAC
Source organism: Passova gellias (assembly GCA_018249975.1). NCBI lineage: Eukaryota > Metazoa > Arthropoda > Insecta > Lepidoptera > Hesperiidae > Passova > Passova gellias. Next base: position 11,230 of record DWUN01001491.1, on the reverse strand, counting down.
TTTAATTTTGTTTGTTTTGGTGTCCAAGCGGCCAATGAGGTCAAGACCCCACCACTGTCTGATTTTCCAGACAACGAAAACCTAGGCAGGACAAGGAGTAGGCTTTAACAAGGGATCTACTTCACATCAATCGAAATTATGGCCAAACGTTGAACTATGATACTCGTATAATGTTTTTTAAATTTTTCTTTTTAGATATAGATTTACTGAGAGCTGATATTATAAGGAGTAACTTAAGTTACTTTGTAATTTATGAAATAAAACACAGCGTCAAGCCATTTATAATTAAAACAAAAACAATCATGTGTACATTGGATTTAGGTTGTTTACAGAAACCCGCTTGCCTCATTGTTAACCTATAGACCGAGTCATTTTATTTTGTGTCCGTCTTCCTTGTTTAGCTGCCGACGACCACGTAATACAATACAGGTTATGACTAAAACAATGTTTTGTTTATATAATAATAGAACCACTTGCGTTTGACGTGCATTCGTTTGTTAGACGTACCTTGAAAAACTGAATTCTACTTTTTTATGACACAAAGCTCAAAATCTTCAGTAATATTATGTTAAATACATTATTTTTTATGAAATACTAGAAAGGATGAAGTGTCCTTAATCTGAATTAATTCCATTTGCCATCATCAAATATAATTGCTTTAAAAATGTATTCTAAACATGTCTAAACATTGTAGTGATCTTTGCAACATTAATAATAAGGTCAAATCAAACACTTCATTTCAGAAATCTTTAAAAACCGTTTGGGACACAACAATTGACAAAACTGTAAGACAGCCGATAAGAATAAATTGAAGAATAATATTTAAGAAGTTCAAAGTTTTTTATCGAATGACAGCAACTCAACCTCGTCGATGCATTGCTCTTGTTTAGAGATCGTTCATCCTACATACATGTATAAATTCAGTCCTTTTTCAATTTATTGATAAAAAGTCGCTTTTACTAGCAGGCAAGATTTATTTGGGTATCAATAACAAGAGTGAGATTTATGTCTAATGTACATTAAAAGGCCCAAAAGGTTTGTATGTGAAACAAAAGTTGTAACTCGACACGAACTGTTACAGAGAAGTTGCAAGTACACTTCGAGACTCTGGAAAATCTGAAAAAGTACTCCGCGTCCAAGTTGTTCGAATGTCAGAAGCAACAGCAAGTTGGCGGGAACTGCTCCCACGAGAGCCAGGACCTTGAACGGACCGTTGTACGTATAAAGAAGTGTCTTTTTATATAAAGAGATTTTCGCGACTTTTATTTATGTATATTTTTGAGTGTAAATTTTTTTTATAGCTTCCACCGGCGAAGTTTTGGAATCTTATTACAAATGAATTGTTAAAAAGTTTAAGTATAGCTGAGAAGCGTTTCTTGAAGTTTTGCTACGAACGAATTTAGCGTAGAGTACAGTATGCAGTGGCACTGCGGAGAAGAGCGGCGCAGGCATACAAAATACTATGTATTCGTAGCGAAAAATATATTAGTTCCTAGCTGGATATAGAAAAACCTTACCTATTTCTTTGCTACAATATTTTTTAATATAAAAAATACTCATAGTCGGTTGTTTTATAGCACTGATTATATAGGATGTATATTAGGTTCAAATTTCATTCTAAAGCGACTTTACCCAAAAAGTATAATAACTTAATTAAAAGCTATAAATAAATTTTAAGCCAATTTTAAGCGAGTTTAAAATTGTTCGACGAAATCATCCGGTTTTCATTTTGATGTTTTGATCTTCTTTTGTTTCAGTTCCTATACGAAACATCACCGTTTCCGGTCGTGATGGCGGAGATCGCAATCCACGGGTTTAAGGAGGTATCGGACTTGAGTGTTTGCCTCAAAGACATCATCTCGCGAATGATGACGCATTCCGTTAAAGTCATCGGCGACTTCAACAGATGCATCCACAACATTGAAATGCCAAAACTGAAATATTTGCTTAAGTTCATGAAAAAGTATGCTTGAATATTACGTATACTAATAAATTAAGCGTTTTGTAAGATAGACAGGCAATAACACTTAGACGGTATTGTAATAACAATTTTAACAGACATACTAAAATTCTGTTAGAATATTTCCTTCATTTTATACATCAGGGCATTTTTAAATTTCTTAACACTATATTAGTAGATAACTTTGCAAATTCTACATAGGTTTTATTTTGTTAAGAATGAATATTAATTTATTAAGTGAAACACTCTGATAATTTTAAAACGCAAATAATATTTTTTATGAATTATATATTATATTTATTCAATAGCTATTAAAATTTTATATCAGCAAGGCTACGTTGCATTACACCCATCCATTATAGAATCACTAAAGCCATTCAGTGTAAGCCTGCGGTCACATTAACACGAAACCTTTTTCGACCACTTAGAAACAATGAGTGCATTGTTTTATTTCACTTTGAAACGTCTAGAAAATAATAATGTAACACAATCAAAGAATTAACATACAAAATAGCATAGAATAATGTTAATGACTCTGTTGTAGTGCAGTGCGGCGTTGTATTTTATGAAAGTGGAAAAAATATTCCCGGCTTCAGTAAAGCGCTCACACATTTCCTATGTAAATAGGTTGGTTTAATAAAAGTATGCACATCTATTGAAAATTCATGAAATATTTGATGCGCACAGACTTCCTTATGCATTGGTTCTGATAGTATGTACTGCATTTACGTTCTTATTTGTCAAGGGAGCTATGTATATTTTAAAGTAAATAGAATTCAGTATGTTTTGATGAATATCTTTGCATAATGATGCTTGAGATTTTGTTGTCACTTGCCATCGTGAATCTAAAATTGTGTCAGTCTGAAATTGTTGGCTAAAACTATCCCAATTATATCACTAAATACAACTTAAGTGTCTTACGTAATGAGTCCAAGAAATGGCAACACTATGTATGTTGTATGTATAACAATTCTCATTAAATTAATTTCATTAAAATAATACTTTTATTTCCTGACTGACAAATCGCTAGAAAAGAAGGAATTCTTTTGACGGCTGACGGAAAATTTTCTTTATAAATAATCCATATAACAATAGCCCATTCCGATGTCACTTAATCTCGCACATAGGTGGTACTACGCCGTCGCGTCGGAGTTACGAACGTTTCACAAAAGGTCAATAAACTCAACAGTGTTTATAAATTGAATTTAAACTCCATTTATTTCATATTTCAGGATACAATACAATACGATACATATATACAATAACTCGTGTAAGGTTTAGACAGATCAGAAGATTTTACTGCCTCGGTAAATAAATGAGCAAAAAGCCTCTTCAAAGAGTTAAGTATATATGTGAGTAGCAATATCGGGTAGTAGGTAATTTCCGCGCGACATCGCGACCGCTTATTGTTGAATATACATATTCCCATCAGTCGCAAGATTGGGAAGAGTAGGGATAGAAAATTGATTTAACTTGTATAAACATTTTCAAAGGTTGTTCATGTAAAGAGTTTTGTAAAGAGTGTAAAGAGTTTCATGTGGTCTTAATAAGACATCGATGTGCTTCTTAGATTTTTTTTTTAATTGATTCAAGGTACTTTGTGGCTTAGCGACCATATCGTCCCGTAAATATTACAGCGATTTGGTTCTGTTTATTACCCCACACCATTTTAATATCACAGAATATTTTACAATATGTTGGCGCGAAAATAAGAAAAACACAATGAACAATCATACAAAAATGACAGATTCCAAATTCAAAAATGATTTTTTTTTAAATTATAACATTGTTTACAGGCAGACTAAGTATGATAGCCTGGCAATGTTGATTCAAGATCCTTACAGTTATAAGGAGAAATATTCATGTTGTAACGTTAACATGCTAGTACTAGTCACCACAGTTTCAACCTGTTACAAAAACATTGAGCGATAACAAGTGACTGTGCCGCTTTGACAATTAAGCGTGTCTGATAGCGAAAGTAGTTGTGTGTGATAAGAAGATAATAACGCATTAAATGCACTATACGAGCTTTCAAAACGTAATTACATACCTTCGACGTCTCTTTAGTGTCAATCAAAGATCAAAACCAGACATTTATGGGTAATATCAATTTTGTATCTAATCAACTTCTACTTTGAAACTTCACCGAATTTGTTCTACGTAACGACGTATTTTGTAAAGTTTCATACAAAGTTACTAAGTTATCTCAAACGAGACGCCGAATCCAATTTAACGGTCTTTTTACCAATTACTTCTTTAAGAACGCATTGAATGGAATTACTTACCAGCGTAATGACAACGTCGGACGAACATGGCTGGTACTTTAGCAGCCTACTGAATCTCAAAGTCCGCTGAGCCATAGTGAGAGGTCCCACGGGCCGGGATACGTGGATGAGCGGAGAGGGCGGCGGATGCGGGGGCGGGGTCGACGCCGGTGGGACATATCGTCGTACCGTCTCCAGCGGCACAGTTCGAGCGAGCAACGAATCACTGCCCACCGAATTGGCGCTACCACTGAACATGTTCATCAAATCACCGATTGATCCGCCTCCGCTCGATCCGTTGCAGCGAAGTTTGTCCAAATCCGTCAAACTTGATCCGCGACGAACTCGCAAACGCGATCCCGTCACATTCGAGCGACTGACGAGCTTCTGATCGCATCGCACGTCGGCTTCGCTCGCCGCCTGACCCTTGCGCTTTCCGACCATTTTCGGCTGTTTCTAAAATTACTTTGCAACGTTTGGCATAACACGGCAACGTTGTATGTGAAACTGAACGATAACAACTGAACTGAAACGCATTTGCATAGAAATGGCTGGCAGATGCGCCCGCGCGCTATCATTAAGGCCACGGCCGCCCGCAGGATACCGGCGTCGCGTCCTCGTATGTCTCCGCCGCTATCGCTTGCACAATGTAACCGCGGCCTACGTTTTTTAAGTTACGTGTGAGTATTTATTATTTTTTGTACGTACGATCAGGTGTGCGTACGATACAGAGGCTGTTTGCGAACTGACTAACAGTGCGTGGTCCGTATGCGTAGCTAGAACAAGTCAGTCGAACTAATGAGGTGATCGGGTTCAAAGGCGTCATAGCGTACTCCGCGGGTGGCACCACTTAACGAACGGAAGCCGACCCGGGAACGGTGGATATAAAGGATACGTTTTTATAAAAATCTTCAGCCGAGCAATGTGTTGTTCTGCGAATTGGTTCGTCTAAAATCCGACACTAACATTCGCCTCGACTGTCCGACTGAGCAAATGAATATCAATCAATGATTTCATTATGGTTTGTGTTCACAAATTGAAAACACACAAAACACAAAAATGTATTCATTAACTGCGATTATATTAATATATTCACAAATATACGAAGTACCTATATAGAATAATCACACAAGAAATAGCTAAACTACCAACATTATCAGATTAACTCACTCGCGTATTACAACAATCTCGGGACTGAAGCTTTGTTAACAATGAACCCAGTTAACTAAGGAGAACTTGGCCATTAAAAATATAATAATCGCACAAGAAAAATTACAACCTAGAAACAGTATCAGATTAGTTCGCTCAAGCATTACGAGTAATTAAATTCCCCGTCCTCAATTATGTGAAACTCGTATATGAAGTCTAACTAAAACTATACTCAAACAAACTAACTATTCAAACAATGGGAGCGCTTGTCTAGAGTGAGGCAATTAAGGTGCGATATCAAATTGACGGTATATATAACCGTTTAAAACGGTTGACATTAACGAACCTGATAGCAATGAAATATATTATCAAATATCATGAATTTAGTACATAGCGAACTAAGTAATTATAATTAGGATAATGATCTAGATAATGAATGGTATTTTTGCGTAAAATTCCGTTTATTTTATTTTTCTGCTGTTGTAATTTGGAATTTTTATCTAGTCTGTCAATTTTTTTCATTCTTTTTAGTCCACTGCTGGACTGGGTCTCCTCTCATAGTGAGTGGGATTTAGGCCATAGTCTACCAAGCTGGCCAAGCCCGGATTGGTAGACTTCACACACCGCAGAAAATATTATATAACTTATAACATCTCTAAGGTGTGCAGGTTTCCTCACGATGTTTTCCTTCACCATTATAGCGAGTGATATTTGAATTTTACTTGTAAAACGCACGCAATAAATCAGAGGTGCGTGCCAGGATCGAACCCAAGCCCCCTGGAGTGGGAGGCTGAATTTCAAACCGCTAGGCTATTGCTTCAGTCGGTCAATACTAGGTTAGAACAGTGTAAAATAAAAGCTTTTTCGCATTCCCCAGCGGCAGGCCGAGTTTCCGCGCTGCGGGGTTCTATCCCTCTATGTCCCTATATGCGTTAGTCTTGTTACGAAATAGTTCTATATTCTGCATTATTTCAACTCGAGTTTTACCAAATAGTCTGTTATTCTTGAATAACTGTATTTTGCAACTTTTCTCTACTTAATTCAGAAAACGATTTTTTCAGAAAAAATTTTGATTAAAGTTTTAATATAGTGACGCATGCACTATTAAAATTCGTATCCGATTTACATACTCCGATGATTTCACTAGATATTATATAAAACCCACTGTTAAACGAAATTCCTTTATTGCTACTTATAAATGTACTTAAAATACCCTAAATACACGTATTTTAAAGTAGCATTAATTGTCCCTAGTGTACATTAAACGCTTTCTCTATAATATGCCTTTAACTTTAAAACCACTTAAACTTATTTTACCCTGAAATACACTTGTACCTTTACCTATGAGAAATACACTTGTAGATGATAATGTATGTATTTAGTTACTCATGTAATTATATTTTCTATATTTTCATTGCAATACGAGTTCCTAGATTACCTACTACTAGTATAAAAAATCAATCAATCAATCTCAAAAGTAGAGAGGTTTTATAAACTTTGGATAAGGTCAAAACGATAGACCAATTTATATGAATCGTAATTAACCACCTAGAGCGCTAGACATCGTTCAATATTTGGGCAATTGATTTAGTGCCTTTCAATTAAACAAGGTCAATTAGGCTCTGGTATTATTGATTTGGGCACTGATGAAACAAGTTCACATTATTTAGAAGTGCTTTTGTGTATCACATATATTTTAAATTCGTTATATGCCTTACGTTACAATTCTATTTATCCTCACGTTCTATCAGTTGCTTAGTTCCTAAAACTTACTACTTACCTGCATACATAAATCCGTTTAACAGTAGCAATATTAATTCTCCACGTAAATCAAATAGAAATACAAAAATATAGTCGACGACGAAATCAGGTAATGAAAGGATATTTTAAATAAATTATAACTAACAATAATAAAGAGCCCAAAATTTGATTATGATGACAAAGAAACCCAAAGTTATTAGAGAAATGCTAAAATGTTGAGGATAAATATTTATAGCTAAATATTTTATTTAAAAAATATGTACTAATAAAATGAAAGTTCAAATGATGTTAATAAATTCATTCGGGACCACATATAAAGAGCAAATATGTTTTTGAACGAATCAAAATTTGCAATTAAGAAAGACCTGATTTCGCCGTTTGTAATTGGAAAATCACTCACGTTTAGCTGCATCACGATTTTGTTGTACGCCCGATGCCACCTTTGCTTCGGCGTCAATTTCGGCTGCTCCGGCTGGAAGTCCAACTGTTCCTCTTCTTGCCTCTCCTGGTCCTCGGGGAAAACGTCCTCTTCTTGATACTGTTCGTCGGCTTCTTGGAACTGATCTTGTTCGTCGAACTTCTCATCGTCCCTGAATGCTTCGTCCTGATCTTGAAGATCGTCAGGATACTCATTGCCTGCGTCGTCGAAGGAATCGCGGGCCTCGTGGAATTTTTTTGGATCGGGAACCTCATGATACATAGTGCGGTCATCTTTGAACGTCACTTTCGATTTGTCCGTGATTGGTTCTGTAAAAAATGTAACGTAAGAACTCTTTAGGTCACTCGCATCTTATTAGCCAAGCCAATCAGATCATAGCTATATGAGGTACTCGTAATTTATGTACTTTTTTTGTAAAAGTAAAAAAAAAACTGACAAGCAACCGTCTGCTATCACGGTCATGATGTGATGCATTTACGTTACGTTGGACAAACAATTCTTAGAACTTAGAACTTAGAATTAATGGAAATATGTTTCATAAAAGCATTGAATTTTTGATTTGAATAAAATTTTCATTTTTCAATAACCATAAATTTTGTCCACAAGGAAATATGCCAGTATTCATTCTAAATACATATTATATAGTGTTTTAAAATAAAAATCTAGAACTCACCTTCCTGCGTTGAAGGAATACGTTTTTCTTCATAGTGAAATGAAGTTTGGGAAGTTTTTCGATCAAGTATCGACGGCGTTTGACTATGATAACTATCAACCGAAGGCTTTCTGGCCAGTGAACTACTTCTTGAAGGAGAAGTTTTTTGAATCTTTGTACTTGGTTCCTCGGGAAAATGTTCCTCCTCTGCAACGTCTTCTTGGATGGTATCATGTACGAAATCGTCATCACGATACCTATCTAAAGACGTTCTATCAACGCGATCTACTTGATCAATTTCAGTCTTATTGTACTCGTCCTCGTAGGCACTTTCATCGAAACTCGATGGGGGATCTGGTGCATCAGGTAGCGTTCTAGTCCGACGCACCGATGGTCTCTGTATAGATTCTTGTCTTCTTAAAGACGGTGTTCGCGGCAATGATGCGGGTGATGATGTTGTCATGGTTGATGTTGAAACTGGCTGCGACATCTCAGGGACGGATGATGTGACGGCAATGGTAGTTGGAGCAGAGAGCGATGTTGCTGGAGTTGCGCTCGAAGTTAGTTGAGCAATAGATGAAACTGTGGCAGTTGTAGCCGGAGTGGCAGTCGCAGGTTGGCCCATTGCAGGGGCACCCACAGCCGCTGCGGCAGCACCAAAGAAACTACCAAGCTTTTTAGCCCCACCCGCAAACATAGAACCTAAAGTAGCTGCACCAGTTAAAACAGTGGCCTGAAGTTGTTGTGCGGGCTGTTTTTGTTGTTGTTGCTGCTGCTGTTGTTGTTGCTGTTGTTTTTGTTGCTGTTGCTGTTGAAGTTGTTGTTGTTTCTGAGCTTGACTTAATAGTTCTTGGTGATGTTGTTCTTGTTGATATTGTTGTTGTTGATTATCTTGATGTTGTTGCTTATCGTATTGTTTGTCATATTGTGCTTCTTCGTACTGCTGTTGGTGGTATTGCTGCTGATCATATTGTTGTTGGTCATATTGCTGTTGTTGATCATATGACTGCTGATCGAACTTCTGTTGATCATATTTGTCGTACTTTTCTGTCTCATATTGTTGTTCATCGTACTGTTTTTGTTCGTACAGATGACTTTGATCGTATTCTTGTTCGTCGTACTGCTTTTGGTCATACTGTTGTTGGTCATATTGCTTATCATCATAATGTTGTTCGTCATATTGTTTTTGGTCATGCTGTTTTTGGTCATATTTTTGTTCATCGTATTGTTGTTGATCGTACTTTTGTTGGTCATATTCTTGCCGATCGTACAGTTCTTGATCGTACTGTTGTTGATCATATTGTTTTTCGTCGTATTGTTTTTGATCATACCCTGTTTGTTCATATTGCTGTGGTTCGTATTGTTTATGATCATATTGTTGTTGGTCATATGTTTGCTCTTCATATTGCTGTTCACCATGCTGTTTAACGAGCCCATATTGTTGATCATCGTACTGCCGTTGCTGCTCATACTGTTGCTGTGGCTCATATTGTTTTTCTTGGTCATATTGCTTTTGCTGCTCATATTGTTGCTGCTGCTGTTGCAATTGCAGATGTTGTTTTTCGTTTTGAGGCTGATATTTCGGTTCCGGAAGTTGTTTTTGGTCTTGTTTCTCTTTAAATTGACTGAAAGACGTTGTTTCGTGTTGGTATTGTTGATCTTGTTCTTTGTGAAAGTTATAATCACTTTTTTGGTCCACATATTGATTCTCGTCTTTCGCGTAGATTTGATCTTTCTGATCGAATTTCAAAAACTGTTGTTTTTCTTCGTACGTTGAATCATATTGGCGATAGCTTTGGTCCTGATATGATTCTTGCTTACTCGTTACGGGTTGCTGTATATACGACTGCGTGGTGATAGATACAGATTTAGGTATAACAGAGTCGTCTACACTAGCCACCGTATAGGAAAATTGCGTTGTAGTATCCGTTTCACCCCAGGTTGACTTTTGAGCTGGAACATTATAAAATAATTCAAATGTTTTATAAATTAGCTGATCGTACAACGTATTAAATAGTTCGAACGTCATTCCTAACTAAATAATGTCACAAACTGATTTATTTTTAGCACGACTCGTGACTGCGCCGCGGATGTTTTTATCACCATTGACATGATTTTGTCGTAATATCAATCGAATGAGTAACATTATATAACTTTAAATAAAATGTCGGGCAGCATTATAATGTGTTCGTGTATTCATAAATTAATAACTCATAGACGATTTATGACTATTATAAATATATTATATTCATAAAAAAATATTACCGGCCGCTGCAGGTGGTGTGGCGTGGGGAGTTTCATCAAAGAAAGGCTGCATTCCATCCTCATCATAACTGAAAGGAAATGTCTAGTTAGATGCCAAATGTATGACACATTTGTTCAACTAGCTCGTAACACGAGGTGTATTACGTACTGGGAGTGCTCATGTAAATTTTTAAAGAATTGGGCGACCAAATGCATTAAAAATTTTTTACATTCGACTAAAAATTTTAGATACTAGTATTGAGGCAGTTTATCAAGGTTATAGATTAGTCTAGACTACCTAGTACTATAATTGGTGTCTTGATATTGGTCGATGGCAGTGTCCTTATACTGCTGCTGGTAACTAAAACTGTCGTACCCGTAGCTTACTTCGGGTGCGGTTCTCTCAGCTTCTACAAGAAAAAGAGTTGTTTTTATAAAGCACATACTTTTTTATTTCCTATATTTAACATTCTAATTAGAACTATTGTTATAAATTATATTCATATTAGGTAATGATATATTAGGTTGCTAATCCACAAGGCACAAAAGTAAAGTTATTTTAAATATACAGTTTAAATGTTATCTATTTTGCGTAGATGACTCCGTTGATGAACTAAATTATTAAGAAATAATAAAAGACATGAAAGGCTGCACACTCATTTAATCATAATTAGCATCTTCTTCTTACATAGTATAAAACAAAGTCGCTTTCTCTGTCATTATGTCCACTTGTTCCCTTAAATCTTTAAAACTACGCAACG
>DWUN01001490.1:0-16461 GCA_018249975.1 Passova gellias | reverse complement strand
GGAAAACATCGTGAGGGAACCTGCACACCTTAGAGATGTTATAAATTATATAATATTTTCTGAGGTGTGTGAAGTCCGCAGACCAATCCGCACTTGACCAGCGTGGTAGACTATGGCTTAATCCCTTTCACTATGAGAGACCCGGTCCAGCAGTGGACCAACAAAGAGTCAAAAAAATTACACTTTAGGCTTACACCGCAAAACAATTAGCGCTTTTATCACAACAAGTTAAGCAGTCCTTAACAAACCATTCTGTACCCTTTTGTTTCTTTCAAAAACCAGGAACCATTATGATTTAGCGTGAAATAAACCGTTTAAGAAAAGCCGTGATAGCCTAGTGGTTTGAATTCAGCCTCTCACTCCGGGGGGTCTGCGTTCGATCCTGGCACGCATCTTTGATTTATTACGTGCGTTTTATAAGTAAAATTTAAATATCACTTGCTATATCGGTGAAGGAAAACATCGTGAGAAAACCTGCACACCTTAGAGATGTTATAAATTATATAATCTTTTCTGAGGTGTGTGAAGTCTACCAATCCGCACTTGGCCAGCGTGGTAGACTATGGACTAAATCCCTCTCACTATGAGAGGAGACCCGGTCCAGCAGTGGACCAACAAAAAGGGTTGGAAAAAAAAAACGTATTGAAATTCATTGATTATTATTAGGCACTGCAAATTATGTAACATTAACCACGTTTTCCTTTATTATTTCCGTTCAAAAATGCAGTGTACACACACCCTAAGTCTATTACGCTCATTTATATTCTAACACCGGTCATAACAATTATAGTATTGTATTTAACTGAACAATGTAGTGTAATGCATAATATTTATTCTATATAACAGATATTTAAATTATTGCACCGACAAAACTTAAATATTATAACAACTGAGTATAGGGGTCTTTAAATACTACATATGAGACTGATAGGTAAAACGAAAGTCAATTACGCTTCAAATTTATCCGTAAGCGTCAGGTAAAACCAACTTTCATGAAATTAAATACATTAACTACAAGGATACATCATTGGCTTATCCCTAAACTTATTTAAATAACATTATTGGTATTTTCCGTTTAATTTACACCTCAGTGTATAAATCGCTAAATATAAATGTCCACTGGTTAGAGACCCTGACTGCAAAACCGGAGGTCGTGGGATCGATTCCCACCCAGAACAAACATTTGTGTGATGAGCACATTTGTTTGTTCTGTGTCTGTTCGTAATAAAAAAATATCTATATAAGTATTATATCGCATGTATATATGTATGTTTATCAGCTATCCGGTTACCATAATACAGGCATTCAATTGCCTAATTTGGAATCGGATAGCGGTGTGTGGAACTGTCCCCAGATAATATTATTATTATATTTTATTATACATATAATGTACACTCCGACTATGTACACTGGTCGGTGAGCGAGACAAATCCGTAAAATACGTTTCCCTATTTTCGTAATTTCTTCGCTCATGTTCAAATAGAACTCGACATCACTACACGTAGTTCAGTGTGACAACCGCCATGTGACTTATGTACGTTGAGTCACGCTTCCCCTGTTAATAAATTTCTTTCAAGCGCCTAACGGAGGTCCGCGGATTTGAATTCCCGGCGTAGTCAAATAAACTTTGACTATGATAAACGTTTTCGTTTAACAATGAATTTAATCCTCGACTTCAGAAATGTAGAGAAATTATACAAATTTTTAGAATTCCCAATTGTTATGTGTAATAACTGGGACGATTCAGGACTTAAAAACATTTAATGCTACGGTTTTTACCGATTTAGCCCGAAGAAATACAAGCCTAGTATTAAATATTGATATACCATATAGTAATACGTACGAATAATCCCACAGACTAGTTTGAGTTATTTGTTTATTGTTCACATGAACGGCCAATGGCAAGTACGTTTGGATGACAGAAATTACTTAAGAGCGAAACAGAGCAATATTTAAAAATAAAATGTATTATACATATTAATGTTGGCCGCGACAACTCATGTTATACATTTATAAATGTAAGAGCACAATATATCTGTCAGTAATAAAAGTAGCTACAGCTGTCCACCTTCGTTGATATCGACAGGTGAAAGAGTTTTTATTAGACAGTTTAGAAGCTTAGAACCAGACAATACCCTTGTATACTTTAATTGGGTAGTTAATTTTGAAACAAAAAATCTATTTAACAGCTTTTAAACGGATAAACGAGGTTTCCTTTAGCTTATGATTCATGTTGTTATATTTAATTATCAATCGATAAGTTTCATCAAAATTTTTTGGGGTGAAAATTCTTAAAAATCAACAGTATCTACATTCAGTTTTAAATCTTTCTTTTTTAATTGATTCATCTGTAAAAAAATATTAAATAAATTAATGAAATCACTTTTGTTTCAACACAGGCCTTTGACAAGATGCACCCCAGAAAGACGTTTGCAAATGAATGCCCTCATAATATCAGACAGATTAAACAGTAATATTGACTCATGTTTTAACAGACAACCAACTGTTGGAGCCACAGTAATGGTTTTCAGTAGAAATGTAATAAATTACACACATTTCATTAAGGGCAAATGTGATGCACAGTCTTGCTATTCAACACGAAAACGTGCTTCAAAACATGTACGTATACAATGATAATTTCATTTGTCACTGACCAAAAATCTAATAAAAAGATATGTGTTTCAACTCCAATTTTTTCAAGGGATTTTTCACGTTGATAAAAACAGCACAAATGAAATTTGTGTGCTTCAGAAATACCAACCACACCAGATGCCAAATGTTAAAGCGATGAAGTTTTATAAAATTTTAATGTAAGTAGTCGTTTACGGGCTCTGTGTATCTATATATTTGTACTGATGTCTTTTAACTTCTGCGTTTAAATCAACTAAGAGTAATAAGACATTCGACAACTCGCGGACGATGTTATTCAAGAGATCGAACGGATAATGATAATTAAAGTATCTAGACACACCGGCACTAATCGTAGTTCGAATTGCAAATTTATGTAAATAAAATCAATTGATACTTTGAACTGAAATATGACTGAGAGACTATCAAATATCTGAAATGAATGTAACAGAAAGATATTACTTATTAATCACCGCTTAAGGTATTACCTGTTAGTTACCGCTTTTCCAAATTATCTCAACAATAAATGACTCGGCAAACGTTGTTCTGCCATATAAATTATAACATTATTTCTCTACTATACAATGGATGTTATTATACACATAAACCTTCCTCGTGAATCACTCTATCTATTAAAAAAAACCGCATCAAAGTCCGTTGCGTAGTTTTAACGATCTACGCATACATAGGGACAGACGGCGGAAAGCGACTTTGTTTTATATCTACTATGTAGTAATATGAAATACGAGACTTCAAACATATACTTCCAAATAATATAGGAAATGTTTCTTATGCAAGTCGGAACGAATGAATAACCCGAAGTAGTTTTCGCGAAGTCTTGTAACGTGACACTATTGATAAGAATGTAACTTAGAGGCTATAAGCTGTGCTTTCAAAATAGTCTTTTCGAAATGTGAGGTGTTACACAATTCAGGAAACCGGCTCTTTACGAGTAGGTGTATTTCAAAATTTGAAAGCAGATAAACTAAAATAAGTTTTATGTATGTAAATATAGATATTTATTCCATATCTACTATGTACTATGTATTTTTTAAATTAAATTCGTGGATCAAAGTCTCATTGATTTTTATTAGTTTTTTTCGTTCGGTACTATCCTAGAATTGTATCCCAGTCGAACTTTCCATTTATTGTATAACTGTAAAAAAATACTAGTATCGGGAAAAGTTTGCCTTTCGCTTCAACAGATTCGAATAGGCAGAACCTAATTAGTGAATTAACTTTTCAATGTTAGCATCCTTTAATATCCGATATTAATTATCGTCTATTATTTAATTAACTTCGAAGCTATTTAAAGTTTCTGGATCATTCCGCATTCAACCAAAATTACCATAAAATATATTATTATGAGAGAAAATCGATGTTGGAATGGAACTGTGACAAATGCGTTTGCACCAGAGATTGCGGGAACGGCACGTGCTAGCGTTCCTAACGCGATGATAACATACCCTTTGGATCTACAGAGGTCCGTTATAAACGTTCAAGTGGTAGCTTGCAGTCAGCTGCAGTGACGCACAATAAGTGCAATTGCATTTTATCTATAACTAGCGCCGCAAATGCTTCCATGCGAGGCAATATTGAAAAAAGTGAAATAAACCGTGCAGAACTGAGTCGTAAATACGAGTATAACGGCAGCTGTTTCAATATTAAAATAATAATCATCTATTATGTTTGCAGTATATGAATAATGTAAGGTTTTACATTCTACGTTTCAGACATATTCGTAAATTGAAACTCAGTCATCACAAATTGTATTTAAAAAGTTAGTTACAACAGTTTTTAGAACAGACCACGTCAAATCCAAGAAAGATTATAAAAAAGGTTCAACAAATCTGTTTTATTTTTATTTTTTACTGTTACTATTTTATAAATGTGATAAATTTCAATTAATACAAAAACATGCTAGAAGACATTTTTTATTTTAAAAATATTAATTATATTAATGTAAACTAATGTGCGTTAGCTTTAGTTTAATTTGTCGGAAAAAAACCATGAATTACTTTTACTTAAAACACGTAGTTGCATCAAAGAAATTCAAACGTGTTTAAATAATATTAGTTTTAAAACTTCGTATATGTAATTATTAAAAGTTTGTTTCTGTAGAACGATAATTAACGAAATAGATGACTCGGTGTTATACGACGCAGTGTCTGCTAAACTTGTCAATTATACAATTTCCAAACTTGTTGTTTATAATACAATAAGTTTCCACGAACCAGAGCCTCAGAGTGGTGTTCGAACTTCCTGCTTGTTTGCCCCCAAACTTATTCGACAGTGACTAAGTTTAGCATCCATTTTACAGAATGCTCAGTATAGACGAATTAAGCCTGTTGTTGAGTTGTTTATGTTGAATTTTAAAGTAGGGGATTTGTTGAAACTGTTGAAGTTGCATTATTAATATCTAACCTATCTATGCAAAATATGTCATATGTATGAATACTTTTTTCTAAGTAGCAATGCATAATGTACTCCTAATTTTTAGTTCAGTATGATTTGTCGAATGTAATCTGTTAGAATTTAACAATTTCGCAAAAAATATGGAATGGTCTGTAAATTACATAAATAATATTGCAATTACACTGAACGTATTTAGTTTGACTGTTTTTTTTATCACATCGCCATAGATAAAGCGACCATGGTAAGTGGAAAATACGAATAATCATCTTCTACGGATTTAATTACCTAAAACAATTTACGCGTAATAGTATAGTAATAAGAAGTAAAAATATAGTAACAGGAAACAACAGCTTGCTGACTTTATGATCAGCTCAGCTCAAATCATGCTCAATCATTTAGGCCTTCACAATAAAACTCCAAACAACTACGGCTGTGGTATCATTTTGATAAAGTGGAAATCTGTTTTTCATACCAAAAAACACAACGGTCAAGTAAAACAAGGATAGTAAATTACCTGCTTCCGAAAACAAAGGGTATAATATATGCAAATTTGGCTACAATTTCGCTTGCCAGAAGGTTGTATGATTTAAATATTGTATCCTCGGGGCGAAGAAATTCATTAAAACGAAACACCATCCGAGTGATTCCGATGTTACACTTCTTTTTATTACACAATTCCAGCGGCGAATATCTCAGTTCGAGATGAAACACGTTTTGTTACATTTCTTGCGTGATGTCCTCGAGTGTTATCGTTAAACTTTTTTTGGAACATGTATGAGAAAGTTTGAATTCTTATCCTCATTTTGAGGCTAAGTTTGCAATTTTCTACGCCTATAAAAACATTAAAATTCTTCCTTTGCGTACCTGGTATAGATTGACTTGATGGATTACTTTCATCTGATTGGTATGTTATTCACAAATGTACATAAACTTAAGTGACACCTTGTTAGCATTATGAATCGATTCAATTTTGTATCGTCTGGCAATATTTGCGATAATATACAACTAGATGTTTGTGTGCCTTTTGGAGGAATCGAAACTGAAGGAGATAACCGTTACATATCTATAAAATATAGAACTATAAATGGGTTGAATAAAATTAAACACAGTCTTGTCCCAAAAATATTGACTATACTCTAATAATAACCTATTCCAGGTAAGTTTTCTGAAGCCGATCGAATTTATTATGTTTGTGAATCATATATTTCCAAGAAAAAAAAAGAAATAAGAAAGTGCGTCGTTGCTTACCAATTAATTCACATTCATTGTGTTGTTCTTGGAAATTGAACGACGCGCGCTAAAAGCATTGGGTTCGCGAGTATACATTTTTCATAACCGTGGTCCAGCCGGAAGCGCTTCCACTGAAAGTATGTCCCCGGTCTGTATGTAGATATGAGTGGTTATGACGTCGTTTCCCCTAAATTTCTCTAGTCCAATGTTATAGGTCGGGAGTTTGTTTAAATAGAACGTTAGACATAACATTTTATGATAACACTTGTAGTAATTGCGATTACAAGCTTTTATTTAATTTCACACCTTCGTCTGTTCATCTATATGGGTCTTTGTGTATCATTACATTTAAATTCTATAGTTATTTAAATGTTGATGAATAGCGTTATGTTACATAGTATATATGGGTATGTCTTATGAATATGTCTGTACTATTTATGCAATTAATTGAATATTTCTATTAACCCTCCTAATACAATGTGATGACAGTTAAACATTTCGCAGCTCTCTGAGACTTCTAAAAACAAAAAATTATAGTATCACATCGACTGTTCAGTTTTTCAACGAGCTCTCGGACCACGTAGCTATCTGTCCCCGGAAGCTTTGTGGTGAATGCGCCAGACACTTTCAAAAAGCTTTTGTCAACGTCAAGTGTACGCCGTGCGTACGGCGCGTACACGCGTTTAGTTTGCTGTTGTCTTTGGATTTTAATCTCGAACCAACTTTTGTTTACCAGAAAAAACTGCACAATATCGAGCCAAAGACGTGGATGACAATCTGACATAGAACAAATCACGTTTGTCTTAAAACTACTCATTTATTGAATATCATGTGTATCCTATGAATTATAGTAAGGTATATAAAAATTTTAATACAGAATTCTGTGTGTAAACGTAGATAAGTCACTTGTATATTTATAAAATTACATTATTCGTATCTCTTTTTCATTTTAAACACATACAATCGCTATTTGCCATGTTTTTATAATCGAGTTTACAAGGATATCGTGAAATGACTTTTTAGAACATGTTTATCTAATCTCAAATGATTGCAGCTGGTAAGTACGATATCAGAGTTACGCTTAGATACTAATGTAGTTTTATCAACCTTTAAACTAGTCCAAACTGAATACCTAGCTATAATACAAACTTTAAAACAGTTGAAATACGTGCATCGATAAATGAGAAATGGTACTAACGCCTCTATATCAGTTGCGTGATGCAATATGAAAAATACAAAAATAAACAAAAGACAATATATCAAATCCAAGATAGTAAGGACAGAAATAAAGTTGGGTATCATTTTTAAATTAGTCCCCTAAAGATATATTGGATGGTGTTCCAATCGCAATCGAGTGCCGATAAATCTTGTTTGCTTCAAGATTTCAATTTGCATTTGTCGAGTTGTGTATTAATTAGCATGAGATTAAAGAATTTCTGAAGGGATTTTGGACGATTTACGACAATGTAAAACTTTTATACTTGCTTTTGAGACTTTAATGATTCAACTTAAAAAGAGACAATTAAGTTTTAGTATTTTGTCAGCGGTTTTTTTCAAAGGAGCGACAACGTTTAAGGCTTCTTTTTATATAATGAAGCTAATTAAACGTGACACTTTTAGTGTTACACGCTTTCAATGCCAAATTATCTAGCTAAAAACTTGTGCTAAAATAAGCTACGTAAAATTAATTCAATTTACTTAGATGCTAAGAATTTTTTAATAATGTATATAAGAATATTTATATGTGTGCCAATACTAATTGGGACTATCGGCTGTCTGATTCCAAATCAGGCAGTTAAATGCCTGTGTTATTGTAACCGGACAGCTGATAAACATTCATACATACATACTCGTACTTTACGTATGTATGTACTCGTACGTATTTAAATATTATTATCACACCCAGACACAGAACAAGCAGCTGTGCTCATCTGGTAAATGTTTGTCCTACCTGGCAATCGAACTCACAACTTCTGGTTTAATAGTGATGTTCTCTAACTACTACACCAAGAGTTTAGTCAGGTAATAAGACTGTATTGTATGGAATAGAATTATGTAATAACCGATAATTATTCTCACTCATTTAGAACGCCTGTCAGGTGTCGGTCACGCGCGGTGAGTGCGTCCGACATTAAATCCCGTAACGAGATCGTCAACTTCGGATACTGTGTGCCTACATATATGACATGGAATCTTGTAGTTTGATACTTAGGTTGTATAAGTTTCCGAGTTGTGTATTACTTCAGTAATTGGCTGGAAGTCATTATGTTCTATCGGAGTTCTGAACTATTACATTTCACGGAGGTTTAGAAAACTTTAACGCATTGATGAAGTTAACGGTGGCGTTATTTCCTTTATGGAACGTATTTTAATCACTATAAGTCTGATAGTACTAAATAGCTGTTATAAAAAGCATAAAAGTGTTCCTAAGAATACGGGAAGACCTAGAACCAAGGCTTAATCTTCGCTTGTCACACGTTTTACGATGTACATTGTACATGTCACAGCTACGAAGCTTGAATAATGAGCTTTTTAAGCTCACTAATGTGCTTCCGTTAGAGACAATTTTGCTATAAAGTTTTATGACGCACTTAACCCTCTTCAACGTCGTACAGTACAAATGCATAGATCACGTTTATTCATAATTATAAAATCGATTTATTAAATGATTCATAATTAAAAAATAATCGAATAACCGAGCCTTACGTAATCACAAATAACTTAATTACAAGTATGTATAATGATTGACTGATATTCGGTAAGTACGGCGAACTATTTTCATACGCAGACGTAGCGAGAGCAATCGTAAAATATTTAATAGATTTATTTCAGAACCACATGTTAATGTATAATCGTAACGATGCAAACATATCGAAGGGTCGATGTGGGAGACCGTACTGAGCGTGGGAAGATAAAACAATTGTATTCAAAATACATAGCAAATCATTTAAACGTCACCTACACCTTCCGTTATAAATGAAGTAAATCGATTGAAATTGAGGCAAATGTATCCCGCGGAATGACGTCACCGAGAATAGAACTGTTGATACAGTTCGTGCAAAACTAAATCAAAAATCAGTAACCGAATGGGAATTCTATAGCTAAAAGAATAGTCGCAAAGCCCGCGGTAATAACTACAACAAAATCAGAAGAAATGACCAATGCGCTGGGTACTTCTAGGTCAATATTTATTGGGTCGCGAAAAATATATATATATTTGTGCATTTATCTACAATTATAGAACAATGGTAATTGCGATTCAATGGCAAAGCAAAGTTATGATGCAAACTATATTTGTAAGTGGTAGCCGCACTTTCTTAAGTGTAAGTTTTTTGAGTTCTCTTTTAATGTGTTGTGCGTACATTATACAGACGATACGAAATAAATATCTAATGGATTCTAAAAATACTGAAGGAATACAAATCGATCTATAAAATTCATTTACTGCGAAGGGCGTTAAATAAGTTAAAATGTTATGTCTTTTATATCAACAAACTTGCCCTTTGATTGAAGAGGGCTGCGTTTAAAAGTTTCAGGGACCCGAAGTTAATTTGTTGATAGAACTGATAAAACCGTTCCGCTCGCTAATTGAAAAAGTTAAACATAGAAATGTAAATTAGTCAAAACTGGAAAATCAAATGTCTTTCCAGAGTTCCCTATTGAAAGGGGTATTTTGATATAAGATTGGTTGTCTTATATCAACTTATCATTAATTTCTATAAATACAAATGTTTGCTGTTTAAAACAGTCTCTGAAATTGGTCCTTATGTATGGAGATAGTGATGAATGTAGAAGTTGCAGGTCAGGTTTGACAAAGAAACGATATTTAGCACTCGGTTTTTTCTGCCTTACCTACCCCCTTAGGGATTTGGCGTCATGGTATAATAATAATAATAATAATAATAATAATTTAAACGGGAAGTGATAACAGTAGCTGTTTATATTGCAGCCTCTGACTCCGGATTTCTGGGGTTCAAGTCCCTCTGATTTTACGAAAAATAATGTTGTAAATACGAAAAAAATATTGAACTGGTTGTTGTAAAACATAGTCCTATTACATTAATGCATAATTCGATTTATGCTTTTGAAACATTTGTCGATATTTTTGATAAGACAAAAGAACGATACACTTTACACATCATATGGCACTCAAATTGTTTCGTTGACAAAATTGTTCTCAGAGCAATTTTAATAAGGCACCAGATGTATTTAAACGGAAGCCTAATTACTTTGGCTGTTATTACAATAGTGACAAATTATTGTTATTTCACGGTCTGGGTCAGTTGTTATCACATTTTATTTTGAAACCCACTGGGCAATTACATTGATTAATAACTTCCTTGGCTTGTAACATGAGAATGAAATTATATCGGTACCTAATTTAGGTATATTGACTTCTCGACAAGTGTTTGTATAACTTATAATCAATTTATATAGGTCTAAGACCGTAAAATGTCATTTATTTTATTTTATTGTAAACAAAAATAATTATTTTAATTTGCGGATTCCACTAACCTCCCGTTAGTTTTACATTCTCACGAGACCGCTTATGGAATCATCTGCTTATCACTTACTACGAGAAATTTAAAGATATATAACAGACAGCATTATGTCGTAATACTAGTATTCCTGTCTAAATTATCTATTTACGTATAATCTATCGCTGGTCACGTGTCTCTCCCGAGCTAAGTAAGGTATTAAGATCCACTACGCTGCTGACTACTGCTACCAAATAGGCCAACCCTTTTAATATAAACCTTGGAGCACAAAGCTAAAACCACTCCACCTCAAACAAACTGCACCGGCGAATAAGAGTTCATTTATTCATATTCAGAATTTCCTTTCGGAAACATCAAAAGTTGAGAACATCATGCTTTATTCGGAACATGATTAAACTTCAAAGGGTATATTTTAATATTTATGGTCTCAACTGTACGCAATTCGGGTTCTCTGCAAATGACCGCCAGCAAAAAGGCGTAAAATAAATATTCAGTTATTCATGTCAGTTGCATTTGTGTAATCTTTAATAATAATAACATAAAATAGTATGATTTTTTTTGTTTTTTTTATTTAATTCATTTAAATCTGCCATTGTTGTTGCTCTCACTTTATGACACAGTGTTTTTTAAAGTTACGCTAAAGTAAAGTTAAGATATCACTTGCTTAACGGTTTAGGATGATATTAAGCAAACCTATAATAATGTTCTCTAAGGCATGTATAGTTTGCAATGTTGCAATAGCTGTTACCTATTCATCAATGTTCTCATCCTCAGAGACGTCCCCAGCTTAACAGAGAAACAATTAGACGGTTGATAGTCATGATTCTGATTCTTGTGTCACATGTGCATCTTTAAATTTATTTATATAAACGAAACATGTTCTTATTACCTATTGAGTAGTTTTGTCTTGGTTCTGTTTATTTTCCATTAACTACGGAATAATGTATGTTTCATACTTCTAACATGATATAAAATCAAATGGAGCATAATGAACACAGTAATCAAAAGTAAACATTAATTATTAAACTCGCATCTGCCATTGAATTACATGTACGTTAACAATGGAAATACCAAATCCCTTCAACGGAATCATTACGTTACGTGCATATTAGACTTAGCCGAAAAACAAACAATTTTTGATTAAGTTGTGGGGACCGGTTTGCAACTATTGAAATAGGGTGATTTAATTTGGAAAACCATTAAATTCGGACACAATGTCGAGTGGGGGAACGTGAGGGATCAGTGAATGGTCACTTAATTGACCAATAAATCACAGACTGGAACCATTATCTACACGTAATAATTCACACTCTTCGAAGTTCTCGTACTGCTCAATAGATGGGGTTGTCGCGTTGTTTAAGCTTTTTAATAAAAACGACTGCCAACCGGTTCTCTTGAAAGATTCATTTTAGCCGTTTATTTAAGCTATTGTTGTTCTGAATATTTAACATCTGGCGCGTGGATATAAATGATCTCAATTAGGGCGTAATTCAATATTAAATAAGTAGATGTCCGTTTTATCTGAGTTAGTGCACGAAGAATACGTAGATTTGTATCGTTAAAGTAAGGCCTGTAACTATAAATTGTGTAATGGTAAATGTACAATCTTGATAATTATTACGTACCTATGTAGTTAAGATTACAGTTTATTGAACCCTAATGCAACCTACATTATGATAAAGGTTTAAAAATAGCTATATGTCTATTAAATTCTTATACTATGAACAAATATTAAGAAATCCGTAAGAAACATGCTATGTGTAAAACCCCAAGTAATGAATATCTAGTTATTTAAAATACTTTTAATTAAGTGAGTACTTACCTTCATTGTAACTACAATCGAACTCACCTACTTGGTCGTGAAAGACCTTAATCTGCCTGTCAAAATAAAGGAGCGCACTAAGCATAGCATTCAGAATAACGAAGCTCATTGTTAGGTTATTATTGTTCAATTATTGGTATTGATATAAGTCAACCTTTCAAGAGTTTGCATAAAAATATCTGGACGTTGATAAATTGATATAGAACTGAACTATGTGTTATAAATAAGTCTGGTATTGATTTTGTAACAGCTAAGAAATTCGTAGACAAAATTTATAATTCAATAAAAAGAAGCCCTAACTACCTTGTTTCATTATTCGTGATTATTCAAAATTCGAACATTGCAATGAATTTGTACCTAGCGCCATCTGTAGTTTGTTCGCGGCATTAAATACACTGACGAATGTAAAAAGTTCCTTTGTTTTCCGATAGGCGGCAGCACGTGGCGGCGCCATGGAGCGCTACAGGGGGCGCTCGTGCTCAGCACGAATTGTTCGAGTTGCTCGAGCGAGTACAATGTTCCCGATTAGATGACCAGAGGGCAGTATTACCGCCGTATTTTTCGCAGGTAAGTTAAAAGAAATTTGAATATGGTATTGTAATATTTGATGGGTATATAAGTAACATTTAAATGTTAGCATTTAGCATTTAAATCGGTTGTGTTGAATGCGGTCACAATGGTTCAAAGTAAAAAAAATGGAGCACCGACATGTCGCAACTCACATAACTACATCGTCTTCGTACAGAATCTAAAAACGTGGTAGCGATAATATGTACTGGAAATTTAGTTTTTACTTCAACTTACTATATCGCAGAATATATATTTATTTCCAAAGTAATTTATTAAAATATGTATACATTAACATTAATTTATACACATATTGTTATGGTTTGACAATTTTTAAAATTTGAAATGAAGTCCAAAAACATAGGTTTAGTCAACCGATTTCGCCGTTGAGATTTGTCGATGAAGTTGGTTTGCAAAGTAGGTTGAGAAATAAAGTTTAACAAAAGACGATTCAACGTTCGTTTCGGAAAACGCATTAATCATCTTCCGTTGCGGTCAAGTTCGATCCGGTGAGAATTTCACAGTGCTTGATCAAGTTGGTAGGGTCAACAGTCACTCAGTTCGTTGGTAGCTGAAATAATCGGCGGAAGTGGTACGGTGGAGCGATAAAATAAAGATGGAACGGCTGTGGGGTGGCAAGCGGAGCATGACGGAGTGAAGAATTCGCCTGTCACGATCTATCCATTGTTTTCTTTATATATCTCTGTGTATGTTGCTTTACAAACGCACCTTTACAATTCATAGTTTAATTTAGATTTTATGGCGATACTGCAGTCGTAAGTGTAGTTGCGAAAGTTTGCTCATCACAGCAGAGGGGATCACGAACAGCGATATTGGCCTTTTTGTTATATATTAGATATGCTATGTCCTTAGCCAGAATGTTGTATGTTTTTTTTATTCGACTGATGTTTTATGTCATCTTATCAACCTATATTCAAAGCTTACGAGATAAATACATACAGACACTGCAAGTTATAAACTCGTACAGTGGGAATATTTTACTAAGATGAAATCTAGAATACTTTAAAGACACCTCAAGAGGCATTTCATGAACCGGAAACTGCTCTAACACCATCCGTTATACATTTCTTCGGGGAATTCTTTTTACTTTTAAAACGGTTATTTCTTTAATAGTTTATAGTGCGACGACAGACTTATCGGAAAATATACTTGTAATTCTAGTAAATTTAGAATGTTTACGCTTTCAGGCTCCCTTTGATGCTATAAATAGTGTTTGAAATGAATAAAATCGTGTGGTTATAGTTTTAGCCCCAATATTTATATATATACTAAACAGAATAACAATTAAACTCAGTAGGTAAACCATTATTATATACATACATTTATATTAAATAAAACGAACATTATTACAGAAGATACGGTTTTAAGACGCGGTAAATTTACCTTTAATGCACTTAGCAGTAGATCAGTATTTCTGCTAGAAGTGATTTCATGTTTGGCAAATTCCAGTTATGAATAACCACTTAATAGCAATATTTCAGCTATTGAGTGCTGCTTCTCGAAGAAAACTTAAATATAAAAGAACCTAATTTCAAAGTAACATTTCTAATTTAAAAAAAGATTCCCTGGCTATGTACACCACAATTAATCCTTGAACTTACTTTGTGTAAGCTTATAATAGTTGGCGTCGGTTACACCACTGATTAAATTAAATTGCGTAACCCACTAATTATATTTCAAATAAAATAAATAAAAAAAAAAGATTTTCTTAATTAGGACTTGCCGGGCAGCATTCAGCAAACCGAACTAATTTTAAAGTAGAACTGAGAGTCCAGTAGAATGACCTTAATTTAAAGCTCTACCTCTTACCAAATGCAACAGAACCGTAATTCAGTTTTAATAATATTTATTTTGCTTAAGAGCTGGCTCTGTTTATCCTTTATTTTTACTACAGCCTGACGTTTGACCATGAACTGTCTGGTGGGAGTTTTACATGCGTCTTAGTATGGTACACGAATGTCTAGAAAAACTCCTACTCACACTTACATACTTTTAACAGTGGTTACATTTCCCACAATGCATAATTACGCTATTTGTTATGGTAGTTGCACCAATTACATAAATAATAGTTGCATAATATACTAGTAGAGGAGTACAAAGTAAAATAGCGGTGATCTGATGAGTTTAGATTTCAGCCTTACACACTAACGATTTGAGGTTCGAATCACTGATGGTTGCAATCCTCTTAATGTCCCACTACCGGATACAGGTTTCCAATAACTGCGTGATACTTTAAAAACTAACCAGAATACTGCTGGATATTTTAGTTGCATTGCAGTTGAGGCGGCCAAAAAATATTTGGCATTCGCAATGCGTCAAGAACGGTTAAAAGAGGCGATACTAAAGATTTAGGTCAGAGATTGGTTAGATGCTATGCTACATTCAATTATTTAACGATAACAAACGAGAATTTTCCAGAGCGATTTTAATACTTTTTCGTATTTCAATAAAAGTAGCGATCTGGTATGCTTAGATTCTAACAAAAATTTTCGTTGCAGACCGCATTTCATCCAATTTTGAGTTGTACGAAAATGTATTTTTAACATTAGTTACAGCTAAAACTTACTGTCATTGTACTATAGCACCACTCATGCCTACATATGTTGGACGGCACATCCTTCAAAACTTTATTAATTCATTGTTCCATTGTATCAGTACTAATAATCTCAAAGACATACATATTTTAAACATCAAATTGTGATTTTTATTTTTAGAATCTTCTTTCTTGGCACACTTTTTCAAACTGAAAATCATTTAACCGCATTCACTAAAAGCACTTTAAGATAATAGATTAATCGTTCGTTGTTAAGTTCTTCATCTCGTTTTATTTTTATGTGTGCCTCGGTTATTCAATACAGATGACCTGTCGACCGCAAACATGCTTTTATCATGGTATCGTTTTCATGCACGTATAATTTTCAGCCGAATTGTGGTTACTTCTGATATTATTCCAATCATTTATTTATTTGTTATATTTGTTTAACAGTTCTGTTATTTTGAATTAAACTGCTGAATAGATATTCTGGGCGAACATATTACAACATTACAACATATTACAAACTAGCTGACTCGGTTAACTTCGTACAGCCTCAAATATAATCAGATAGCTTCGAACTGCTAAGCTATCGGGAGTTTCACGTGTTATTGTGAGTCAACCATAAAAGATAGACATATGCTGTTGTGGGACATTTTTTATATAATCTTAAGGAGAACATTTCCGTCATATATGATTTCTGTGTAGCTTTAACCATTAAGGTTGCACACTCGACGGAAGCTTAA
>DWUN01001489.1:0-16463 GCA_018249975.1 Passova gellias | reverse complement strand
AAACGGCACTATGTTTTTTAAATATCTAAATTCCTCGATCCAATCCCGAAATTGAAAAAAACGTAACATCACGCCTGTTATCCCCGAAAGGGTAGGCAGAGGAGTGTAGTACACCCCCACATTTCACCGGTTACGTTTAAGTCCCAAATGGAAGTAAAGTAAGTAAAGTAAGTCCGAAATTAAGTAATTTATTATATCATGGTTTCATTACGCTCGAAACTAAAATCAGGTACCTACTAATGTGTCATGTTGTTCTTATATATACCACTACGCCAGTTCCGGAAAAGATTTAAAAAATATAGCAAATAAATAGGTTAAAAATATCTTAGAGTATTAATATTTATTACTTGCAATGTGTTGGAATGGCTCAATGTATAGAATTTTATTTCCTAGGTATTTCCGGATAGGAGTCCCGTATTTGCAAACGATTGTTGAAATAAGAGTGCTCTCTTCCTCAAAACATATTATGACGACAATATATTTACGAATTTAAACCTATCTATGTATATTATGTCTAGTTTTTCTTTCACGATAATAATTGACATCGGTTGCATTAATTTATATGATATGAAAGCAACCTGATTTGGATTTTTATTTCGATCAAATGTGTATTAAAAGAATCAAAGAAATGTTCGAATGGCAGGTCGCGGCGTGACGCCGGCGGGCCGTTTCGACGCCTCAAGTAACGTAATATTCGAGCACGTCAACAGTTTGAAAGGCGAAATCGAACTCCCCAAGTGTCAGTTTAAAAATCGTAAAATTTTATTGTGGAGCAACATCGAAATTCTGCATCATCCTCGCCCGTTAACGACCGTGCGTACAAACGATCGCAAAGTTGCGATATTTCTTCGAAAATTCAAGGCACGGTAATCATAGCCGCGTTAAATTTACAAGTTATACATATAAAAACTGTCCTGACCGACGGACTGTTTCATCATCGCTGAAGTTGTGCCGCTGAAGTTAGAAACGTAACGTAACGCCTTTTCTGACGTACGCAACGACTAGCATATAATTCATTGATATTTCATACTTTAGGTGGTTGAAAAGCGTGAACAACTGTTTGAAAATCAACCGATTTTGAAGCATTAAGCTTTTTGGTTGGAAATGAAGAAATACATGTTTCAACATTTACGGAAAATCATCTCGCAAGGTGATGAAATTAGACATCTAAGTTTGTTCGAAAATCCGGCGATTTTGATGCAAGCAGTATAAAAAATAGTCTGTAACCGTTCAGTCAAAACTAAATAAGTGCTTGCGAAATTGATGATTTTTTCGCGTAAATGTTTTTTGTAAGTCCCGCGCGTGAAACTCCGCGGCGAGCAATACCGAGTCGCGATCATACGAAACGTTGCACTCGCAAACGTATATTTCCTTAGTCGACGCACATATTAACCGTGCGGTCATTTCAAAAATGACAATCCAATTTGGGTTAATTATATCACCGTCCGTGGATATCGAGCGAATAATATTTTTTATTATAATTCGCTAAAGTACGTGCGTTCGCTAAAGTGCTGTAAAATTATTTACTTTTCAACGCTTTTTACGAATCCGCGAGCGGTCGTTACGAGATTGGACAATAATATTAAAAGTTCACCTAAAACCCAACGGAATAGCGTACGAGTAGCTTAAGTATCGACCTCGGTGAAATTTTAAAATAAAAAATCAATATTATTATGGCTTGTGAACATACCGGTACATAAAAGACAAAGTGGCCAGTGTTTAAGCTACAATTATTAAACTTTAACTTAAAACCTTTTATCGGTTTATGTAGAATTGTTTGTTTGTTTATCGAATCAATAAATATAGCTGTACCTATTACAAAGAGATTTGCATATTTAAAATATATTAAAATGTGATTAAAATATTTAAATCGTAATAGTTGAAACATATTATATTTCTGTTTGTTTAATAGTAACTCTAAGTCGATGAAAGTAATGAATAAATTCTTAAAGAATTCCAATCTATGTATTCTCTGTAAGGAAGAACTGACGTGCCATAGATTTCTCCTCCTCAACATACAAAAGGCTGAAGTCAATGTTTCGTTAACTTTTTTTTTATCTTGCGATCGTACTGAGAAACGGATAATTCATTTGGACAATAGAGTATTTTCATATAAAGTGTAATACACACTAAAGTCATAACCACATTTCACAATTGATTCAAAATAACTAATCTGATTTGCTTACATGGATTTCCGCAAACGAACGCCTGAAAAAATACAAAATCAGTTAACAAAAGCTTCCGTTGAAAGTGAAAATGGATTTGAGCTGTCTTGCGTTCGTCTATTGATATATAGATAAGTTTATTATTTGTCATATGTAGGTCACCAGTGATATCTTCACACGGTGCCGTCATACAACGCGGACGCGTCCGCTACGAAGCCTGTAATTAAGACCACGATAAATAACTTTAGAGGCGGGATCGTACCCGTGTAAGGGTGGGGGTGCACTGTGGTGGGCGACGTGGTATAGATTCAAAAGAAATTAAATAACATAACAATAATATGAAAAAAGAAAAGGAAGAGAGGCCCCATTAAATAAGATACTATGATGTGTATGTATGTACCTTCATTGAGTGAATGTATGTATGTGTTTTGTATGTGAATTTTAAGTATTTTTACCTCGAACAACTTTTTCTATTGTGATCTGTAAAGCGGTTTTATATTAGTAATGATACAAAATCATAAGGCAATATAATTATCATAAACATCTATTAGAACACCTATCGAATTATATATAGCTATAAAAATGTAGATAACTTAAATAATCACAAATAGGAATAATAAAATCAATATCGAGCAGAATATTGATGAGATGTCAACTCTCTATGACAGAGAATTTCTCTTTTTTAACTGTATAAGAAATCAATCGACACAGTAAAATAAAATAGGACAGCCCGTGTACAACATCCCTAACAGTAAATCAACGGTTTCGTAGTGACGCGTCAGCAACTGTTAATTGCTATAAACACAGGAATTTTGGAGGACGCAAGATTTATGCCGCTGTGTTCCGGCCATCAAAACACAACTAGCGGTTGGCGCGACGGGCACAAGTTTTCGCTTGAGACTTGCGTAATAGGCAAAGGTATATATTAGTTGTATCGACGAAATCTCGTTTGTATTTATTAGATCACAAATCATCTGAAACGCAAGCCATTGTTTCTCAACCTTGTTATATTCGTAACCCACGTAAAAGCCAAAACGGTAGCCTTGCGATCACTTCACTATAAAATTATAATAATATTAAGTAAGCTATGGATAAGTTTATTTTGTCGTGCAATTAAATAGATTAAAATTCATTTCTTTTACACGAATCTTGTGTATATATATCTAATTGTTGAATAGTTTGCGACTCCCTTTAATAACCCCTGTTGGGGTCGCGACCTCCAGGTTGAGAAACTATGGCTTAAGCTGTGGACGTGGAAACAATGAGTTTTCTATCATACTTATAATTATTTTCTTATAACACATAACAGCTGATTATATATTTTCACACTATGTACCTAAAAATATCATATATGGTAATGATTGACAGACTGATTGACTGATCTAGTTTTGATCAATGTTTGGCGACAACCCCTATTTGCGTCCCAGTGCTGGGCACCTCTCTCAGTTGTAAGCGCGGGAGGCTTGGGGCATATTCAACCACGGCGCGCCAGTACACAGTTGAGATGCTATGTAGAATCTATTGTTAACCATTCTGATGCAAAAAAAATTAATTTTACTGAAACTGCAAACCTTGTTTATAGACTTCAATATGAAATATTTCTAATTTGAACTCGCTGTGTATTGTAGATATTTTCCTCAAATTCTTTCGTTTTGAGCTCGCTTCCAGATGTGCTACGACAATAGAACCAAGGCATTAAGCATTTTCGATCCACTAATAATCTATATAGTAATATGACCTTAAAACAACGTGGATAAAATTGAAAATCGATCAGCAATGTAAGCATGAACAAGGATAGCGTATATCAACAAAAAGCGTATAACTTAAGATCAAGCATATAACTCAAAATCGGGCACGTAGCATTGTTGCCGCGTTTCAAAACCAACTTGGTTTCATATCGGACTGGGTCGAAATTCGCTTGTGCGATGTTTCGTAAAGGAGTATATAGTATCAATCACAAATCAAGTGACGGGTCGGCCCAATGCGGCCGGTGGTTAATTGTCGGGTTGGCATTATCATTAGTCGGGCGAGTCGTGCGCGGGCGCATTCTACACCCTTTAAAAGTTCAGATCGTATCGCCAATTGTAGATCCCGATGGGCAGGATCCGATCGATACTAGCCAACGATAGTATTCTGCGGATAGGTCCCGAGACAAGCGTTTCTACAGATTTAATGTACCAGCGTCGGGATAGAGAATTTGAGGTATTTCTAATAGGGTCTCGTAATTGGACGAATGGATGATGGCGGATTAAAGATAAGGAATCCGCAGTGCTAACTTTGACTTAATCAGACGCAACATCTTAATGATTGTTTTAAATTTTTCTTGGCTGAATACTTACTGTTATTATTAGAAGATAATTAAGCTATTTAGAAATACGTGAATCTGGGATTTTTTATTATTGCGATCGTATTGAAATAATAAATAGTATGAAAAGAAAGTATTTAAAACTTCGTGTATTATTAGTTGTAGTGAAATGTTTACAAGTGGTGCCATCTCTTAGCGAACATATTAAACTTAAATGCTTCAGCCTCTACGAGTTCGGTTTAGGCACTGGTCGTTAGAATTATCTATAAAAGATAAGTTTTCCGTATGTGTTTCATCTAATTCATTTTCTAAATCAAGCCAGTATGTTGTTTAAACTATTTATTTATTGCCAAAAACAAGTATGCATACACTAATTAATACAGCCTTCAAAAACTGTATTTGCGAAAGATTGAAATTTCTTTAAGAGTAACATGTAGGTAGTGTATATGGCAAAATCTATGGTCATCTAGCCTAAATCGATGACAGATGTAAATGTAGAAAGTTTACCCGAGTTACACGGGTATTTCGGGCCGAGCTGAATTCAGGTGAGCGTCAGCTTGCTCTGACGGTAGCCGGCCGCTTGAATACCGGTGGCCCTATGTGCACACCCCTTTTGATTTACACAATTCCTATGCCGACGGCTGCCTCACGAAACTCTGCATATCATATTTGCATTAGGCGATTTGTGAGACGCATTTACATAATTATATTATTTCCCCCTCTATATCGCACTATCTTATAAATTTCTAATCATTGTTATACAAGTTCATTCAAGTCAGTTTGATTCCAAATTACGTTATTAAATACCCGTGTTATAGTAACCGTATGGTTATGGTAAGAACTGTATAGTTCTTCTTAAGAGTAGGTACTTATTACACAACTGTTTGTCCTGGGTGGGAATCGAATCCACGACCCTGTTATCGCTACGAAACAATCCGTAAATGGCGTCGACTATTTAAAACTCGGTATAAAATCATCCGACAGGCGGGTTCGATGCGAAATCGTTGTACATTAAAAATAAAAATGCTTAAATAACAACGTTCCCATCATTGCGAAGCTAAATATTAATCCGATACAAATAAATTATTAATTACTAATAACTTTTGTCAGTCCAGTGACCACCTACCCATCCGTCATTCGTGGCCCGAGGTAGGAGAAACCTCTTCGCAACGCCTGAATTGATGGGCGCACTTTATTGGAGGTGGGACGGGATCTAAAGTCGACTCGACTCGATATCAACTGATATAGGACTAGCTTTTGATGCACCGCGACCTATGCACTTTGATACTTGAGCGCAAAACTAATAGTCGATCGATGCTCTGTGTCGCAGTGTCAAATCGCGTGTCAAGTGATCAAGGACTGGCTATACACCACGATCTACATCTTGATACTGGATTTGTTATGAACTTATTCTCCAATTATTTGCTGCTTAGTATTGAGATAGCTAGTTTCATGTTAATTCTATTTCAACTGGCATACGAATTTTACAAAAATGAGATAATACAATAACACTTTATAGCACACCATATATGTGAAAAGAATATAACAGACTCATAATTCTTTACAACTTAATACTTCAGCTTATGTGTAATGAATTCTTATTTAAACGGAAGCAAAAAATATAAATAAAGTAACGTAAATATTGATATAGGTACATTAAAAGATGTAAAACATATTAATTAATGACCTGAAGTTGCGTTATAATGTTAAAAAAATGTCCATTGCTTAATTATTTATTGTGTAACTGCTCCATGTTAACTTAGCAGCGCAGTTAAAGTTTTTACGGTCACAGTTACTTTTAAAAACCTGAATTGTATACATTAGTAACAATAAGATGTAACAATTTACTCTGGACTATGATTTTAAACCGAACGGAGCTTTTTGTTGTAACCAGACATCGAATTAACTTCATATATATATGAACCTAAATTTCCATTATTTAACATCTAAAAACTAGATTAATGCTTGTGTACAGCACACAGATATTCATAGGGTGGGGATTCCCACAGTGGGGATTCCGGGTGGGATCTCTATTGAACCAACCAGTGCATATTTCACCTTCAAGTATCAAGACTTGGTTCTCGTTCTTAAAATATCGTACAGACGGCACGGAACGCTCGCCTTACAACAAATCATTCAAGCGGGGCCAGTTCTGAAACGTTTCCATTCTTTTATTGATTTATTTCGTATTATTATTAATTTGAAAAAAAAAGGTACGTACATCTCAGACGAGTTATACATTAAAACGTTAAGCTCCCGCCCAATCTGATAACGATATATTTATGGCCAGTTTTTCATAAATAAGGTTTTTTTTCACCTCATCTGTTTCCATCGACCCCTCTCTATCATTGTTGCGTCCTCCATATGCCGTTCTGTATAAATCAATGGCAAAAGTGACGTTTCCATAATTATTTTCTGAATACATTGTAATTTGGGGTTTAGTTTTGGGAGTTGTATTAATGAAGGATTATTTACACCTAATAAGAACTTTTCCATATTCAGCCGTTATTAATGTTTTTTCGGACTCCTTTTTATTAGCCTCCTCATGGAGACGGATTTCCTTTCTTAGTGAGAGGGTTTCGGGTCATGGTCCACCAAGCTGGCCAAGCGGATTGGCAGACTTCGCACACCTCAGAAACATCAAATTTTTTATAATATACATTAAAATGAGCAGATTTCCGCAGGATGTTTTTCTGGACCGTAATAGCGAGTGATATTTAAATTTTAAGGATTTGAACCCAAATCCATCATCAGTGAGAGCTATTACAGCTATTAAATATTACTCAAGAATTATTCGATGAAAATAATGTATTCTGTACTCGTATGTTAGTACTTCTATTTCCAGATCTGTATGACAACCAGAATAACGCTATCAATGTTCCCTTTCAACGCAGTATCTTAAAGTCAAGTCATTCCTGTTTTCCATAAGACGAATCGCCAACATTTGCCAAACATTACTCCAAGATTCGTTCAACTGATCTCCAATACAATTTCATAGAGAACGTATTCTAAACAGTGGTAACACCTTCCGAATAAAATACACGACAATATGTAGTTGTCACCGCTTGATAGAACCTGTCTCTCAAACTATCTACTCTCGCTGTATTCACCGAAACCTTTTAGACCTGGACTAGAATTATGCCAAAGTAACCCCTGTATCCGAAGGGTAAAGTTTATTTCACTTTGCACGACATTTGCTGGATAAGTCCTTTCTGTTTGGTCCGGTTAACAAACATGACTTCCATGTAATCAAGTGAGGGTGCGAATGCAGTGTTGCGTTCCATTACCAGTTTGTTCGGAAGCCAAAACTATCACTTCTTATGAAGCCCGTAATGGATGACGTATTAAGCGATGTTGTAGTATTTCGCACACAGGTAGATCGTGATAGTTTTCGTTTGACGTCCCAAGAGGGACGGAAGCTAGGTGTTGAGATGATCCCGCCTGGATAGATCAATGATACGTCAAAATTGCTATGCTTGTGGGAGCGGTACAATCCGGACAGTGATAGATACTGAGGTGTGAAATATTCGGTCCATTCCCTCGGCACCTCGCATCCTATCAGAACTGCAGTTTCCAATGCGGATACTTTAAATGACGTCAAATGAGTTATGAGCTTCATTACAGTGATGGAGGTTTTTGAGGGAGGAAGTGCATTTATTGATCTATGCGGTTATTTCATGAGATATGGATAGTGGAGCGCTGCGAATTAATGACGTTAATCCGCAATGGTCGGATCGCAATTTGGTTTTTAAGTTTGAATTAAAATTTAAGATCAATGTAATGGGTAAATTATTTTCATTACAAGATCGAATTGATAATGAATTGTTGTTCACATCGGTATCGTTTACTAAAAGCGTCAGCGCCGCCAAATTTGAATTACCTCCGAATCATAATCCGCGAGCAGGAACCGAAATTAAAATACTCCAACCTAATCTGTATTCATTGAGCTATAAACACTCCGTTACTTGAGGCGTAGGCGCTTCAATTATTTCGCGTCGAACCTTCGCAGCTAACTTTATGATACTTCGCGAACTACCGATCACAGGAAGGCCTTCGATAACAGCGACAATTTCAGAGGCCATTTATTTCAGATCTTGCTCAATCGCACGCATGGGCCGGGAGCCTTCAAAACACCATTAAATTAAACCTCATTGTCTCGAGTTCTATCGGATCGAATCGCAAAACACCGTACCTGTAACCCAATAATTGTGTACATAAATCATTTGAACGACTCCAGATAATTCTCCCTCGAAAGTAAATGTTTGGTGTGAAACACAAGCGGTAAATGATGGACGACTGAGATTAGATGTGTCCAGTATTGACTATCGCGTTTCTTACAATACCGGTTTTGTATGGTCTACTGATTCTTCGAACCTGCATACGTTTTCTTTTAGATGCTTTGTACATATTCTGAGTTGAATGTTTAAAGAAATATTTCGCATGAAATGACACCAAGACAGAAGATAATGCAGAACAAACTCCTACCCGGATCCTTACTACGGGTATTTAGTGATTCTGACATATTTCACCACGCTGGTCAAGTGGTAGCAATGGGTACGGCTTAGTGAACATTTCGATGGAACTGCTGCTATGAATTTCAAGTAGGCACTCGCTTCATCCCCGCTCGCTGCTCGCTAATCGTTGCTCGCTTGTAAATTGTATCGTCCCGTAACTCTCCCTCCACCGTAAGGGTTTGAACAGACCGGCGATAGCGCGATACGTGCGGAACGCGACTTTTCAACCTTTTGTTGGGCAAAAGACGATAATGTCCGTAATGTATGCGCCCTGTTGCCGTTTTTGCGTCTGTCACATTTTATATATCATCTCGAGTTATTGTGCCCTTATGATTCCGTGATATAATGTGATATCTCTTTTCTTCTTGTTTAATTTTAATTTCGCTTCTATTTCGTTTAATGGCATTGTTGTTGGACGTCCGTAATGTTTTTGTTCCGAGATTGAAATCTCTTTTTGAAGTTTTATATGTGAATGAAAATTATGCGCTCGTATATTTTTGGGCTAAGTATGTTTTCTTTTGGTGTATAAATATTTCTGTAACTTTACCACTTTTTCGTTTTAGGACATCCAGCGTTTGTATGGGTGGAAATCGAACTCAGGGCCTCCAGTTTATACATCAGGATCTCTTATCATTAGAAGAAGAGATCAGTCAAATTATATTGCAATCACGTTGATTACAGATCACTTCAAAATCAGGTCTCTTAGCAAACATATGACTATTTTGTATGGCATTTCAACTCCTTTGAATACTTTCGAATGATGTTACACAACAATCCTATCTGAGTCCAACTCAATTAAACTACACGATACTCCGTGACCCAAAACATCAGGAGCTCGAATGAGATCGGTGGTCAGATAAAGTGAGCGTTGCTAGAACGTGAGCCGATAACGCATTTATTGAGTAAGTTATGATTGTATGGATTTAATGAGTGTTATGATCGGTAAGATTAGGTATCTGTGCGACATAATTACTGGTGACGCAATCCATTGCTGAGCGATGCGTAGTTCTACAATTCAAATTAATATATATGGTGACGTTATGAAGTAAACTGAGTCTTTCAGAAGCTTTTGCCATTGGGTGTATCTATGAGTGTGCATTACAATTTTGTTGGTATTATACTTTATCACGTAGACCCTGACGGTCTTAACAAAATGGAGTTAATCCAAAGATTAAATCAAAAACCAGTTAAAGATAGATGATTTTTTATGTATGTACTCGTATACAACGACGTTTCTGTACGAATAGTAACCGACTTTTTGTATTCAGTGGTCCTAGTGGCATCTGCACTCCGTAAATACACATTATAAAGTGTCGTCCCAAAATTACGAGTTAAATTATTGTCAAGTGCGGCGCGTAAAACAAACGGAGCACGCCTCATTTTTACTTGCGTCTAATAGATTTTCCCGCTAAGTGCTCTCTGAACAATTTCATAAAGAAAAAAAGAAGTTTTAGCGGGCGTCCCATTCATTAAGCCACGTACAAGCAAGGGCGACGTCACGTGATGATTTAAGGGCATGAGCGGTAATGGTGCGATAAATAACGCGGTCAGCTCTACCCTGCTAAGTACGCAGAATGGCGCCACTTAGCCGGGCACCGCCATCTAGCGACAACTGTTAACAACTGCTCCGGTTATTACACTTGAGATATGGCTAGCGTGTTAACAAATTAACTTCTTTACATGAATAATTATATTTTGAAATATAACTGCATTTTTGTCTATATCCTTCCGTAATTTTCTGGTTATAATAATTCATATTTACTAGTTCAATGTGATCTTATAAAATGAACATTAATTTCTAAAAGCCGTTACACGTTTTTAAAAATTTGAACCTATAACAATAACGGTTTATTCCTAGTAAAAGTCGACTTTATTAAATAATCTGTTACTGATTTTTAAATAGATCTTTTAAGAAAATCAATAGCATCGCGTCTAAAAGGTTTATTTAAAATGTCATAGATGGCAGTAGGAACATGTTCTATGACCATATTATTGACCATAGTAAGTGATTTCCTAAAACGTTGACAGATGGCGTGGTTTTATCGATCGATGTATTATATTCACAATATTTATAAATATTTAAAACACAACATAAAATCGTATTTTAATTTTTTCAGTAAAACATTGAATAATTTTTCTTAAATCCAAAACTAAGCATGTTAAATTGTGTAACAAAGTCGAGGTGTTTGATTACCCTAAACTTTACAATTGATTACAAAATCTATAACAGTAGCTATTAAGATATTAAGTGTCGTAGTGATTTACAGCGGAAGCGTTTCCGTCATTTCATGGCTATCTTATTTCGTTGGTATCATTACTTTGCATCGCACGTCTCGCGTTTGCCCATTAATTTTACAGATGTCGCTAGTGAGTTAAGTTGGTACTTGGTACAGTTTGCTTTTGGGCGGTCCAATCGGACCAATAAGTGATTAATATTTTTTGATACAGATAAATAAGAATGCAGAATACAGATATACAAAAATGAGGTAATTTATGCTTTTTGCGCACAGTTATTGTGCCAGCAACAACTAATTGAGATTTTTGTTTGTTGTTAAGTTACTATGATTATTATTATTATTTTGATAAATCAATATAGAATCTATTTTAAAACGTTTTTTACATAAGATAATTATGCATAAATATTTTATTTAAAAAAAATACATCAATTTTAAATATAGTTAATCATGGACTACGTATCATTTTTATTCTGCGACATTAATTATAACCTATCAATGTATAATTCGGCCAACTCCGTTACCTGCGCAATTCAAAAGCGTCAATTACATTTATAACAATATTCCATCAAGCCGCGGCCGCCGATATCGGGGCCGAAGTTAATTCGTCGAAGTTCTCGCCAAAATTTTAATAATAATATATCTTCGTAATTTATTCGTTCTACGAGTCGGGCGACAACGTTTGTTCGTATTTCAGCGGGCGGGGCGCGGGTCGCGGGGGGCCTCGCCGACCGATAACTTCGCCTCGCATGTATACATCATACAAGTTCGGTGTACGTAATGTTACACGTATCGTTCTTGTGATTTCCAAATTTGAGATCGGTTTGATTTATTCATTCGTGCGCGGGTTGGTTCGCTGGAGCAACTTTGGTATAAGTCGCGGTTAAGTTTAATAAACCTCATTTTAAAATTGACAGATAAAATAAAAGATTTTACTGATTTATTTTTAGACAATTGATTCTTGATAATCATAGCACTCGTGATGTTCATTACCGGTTTCATAGAAACGTAAAGCCGTATATGATGGCACTTTACGATTAGGACTGTAAACGGCTTCAACCCTCAAAAGTCGCTGGGGGTACAAAAATCCCTAACGTCGATCTAGCTGCCAGAGATTTGACGCCAATGGTAGCGAATCGTAAATTACCATTATCTACAGACGCACGGTGCTAGTATTTATTATTTATGGTTCGGATCGACTCGCCTCGGGCTCACGGGGCTTTTTCCCTCGAGCGCGCACACGGTTAATTCGCTTTGTACCGTGCCCTTGTAAATAAGCTATAATGACGGATTGTTAAATGATCTTTTTTGTATCGTCACTGATACCCTATTTGTGTTATCTGATTAAGAATGATTAGTTCCCGAAACTATGTAAACTAAATTGTGAAGAAAGAAAAGCTTTATTCTGTCCGTAAACAAACACATGAATTGCTATAAAGCGGAAAAATAAATTCGTTGATTACGTAAATTCATTGATATAATATATTATGTATTTGTAAAATTTAATTTCTAAGTTTATTTTCTATAAATTCTAACCCACTGCGTCTTTTCAAATATTGAAACATATTTCATTAAAGATCGTCTATTAAGTATTTATCGATGTCCAACGCTGGGGAACAGTTTCCAATTCTACTTCATAGCCAGATCGTCTTTTGAGCGAATGGTGATATTTTTACTTATCAAATTGTATTTCTTCCGTCAATAAAGAAGGTCAATATTACATTTCAGCGACTTATCCGGTGTGAATTAATTTTTTCTCGAAAATTTTAAAAATTACACTGACATTTTATAAGAATCCGCTCGATTTGAGTGATACACGGCTATCTGATTTCAAATTAGACAATTTATTACCTGTTTTATGGTAGCCGGACAGTTGTACACCATAAATATATACCTGCGATATAATATTTATATAGATATTTTTTTACATCCAGACAGAGAACAAACAAATATGCTCATCACACAAACGTTTTTGGGAATCGAACCCACGACCTCCGGTTTTGCAGTCAGGGTCACTGAGCACTCGACGCCGACGCCAGTCAATTTACGAGTATAATTCACAATCAAATTGTTCAGTCGCAGAGACAAACATTCCATTTAAACATGAGCGATCAATCGTTGAAGCAAAAACCGCTCACTTTAAAGAAACCGTAAGCACAGAGCCCCGCCCCGTCCAAATTGTTCTCGCATTAGATTTATCGGCGGGCCGCGACGAAACATCGCAACAAAGGCAGTGCCTCATCTGCTGACAGCTTTATGATCCTAACAGTTTTTGCTAACAGCCACCTCCACCCACCCCCGGTGTATTTATGGCTCAAGTTTTATTAATTAGCCATTTTCGAAAGATGGCCACGGTAAAATATGTCCTTACGGCGACCGATGATTAGGAATTATTGCCGGCGACCCGAATATCTAAGGTGGAACAGTAATGAAAACAGTCGTATCGAGTAATTGAATAATGAAATAATCTAAATACCTTTAGTATGCATTATGGACAAAATTGAACCGTAGAAATTGACACGGTTAACAACAACAAGCATACAAAAGCATTTTACTTCGGCATTTCCCTTTATTTCGTTTATCTTTTATTTTCCCCTTAACTGTTTAAAAACAGTATCGATAACCAAAGTAGACCTATAATGTGTAACTAAATTTTATTTGATATATCTGGTATTTAAGTTATAATTTAAATAGCGAAGTACGTCAAATAATAAATGTTTTAAGGGCCAAATTCACGATTCACCTACAATATTACTCATACAACTTGTACACGTAAGACCACCCAGACAGGTTTCATACATTTTACACCTGAAATTATCCGATGTATGCTATTACGATGCATCAGAGCGGTGTATAAAAACGTCGTCAGGTGATAAATCTGTCTGTTTGTGTCGACATCTATCAAGCGCCGGAGAAAACACGAAGGTAATGCGCGCCGTCGACGGATAGATGGCGCTACTTGTAGTGTGCGGGCGCACGTAACGTGCATAGTGGATATCGATCGAGGTGTTTGCGTCACGCGTGATGTTATATTGCTTCACCAATCAAAACAATCTAATGGAGCATTAATGTGTAGCGTGCTACGTACATTCTCTATTGCTTTCTCTAGTGTCATCATTAAATATATACGAGGACTCTATATGAATATAATTCACCTATTTTCTCAAACATAGTGAACGGAATAGATTTGAATGTTATCGTAGTGGAAATTAGAAACTATTTACCATAAACCATATTGTCATACCTTTTAAACCTTATCTCCTAAGAAATTTTATACGCGCATATCGAAATCGTTCTTTATGCGTGTAGCAATAAAGATCATTTTCCCGAGGCATACTTAATTAGGGATCTGTCAGCGAGGAGCAGTGGGAGCGAACGTCCTCAGATCGAGACTTCATTCGGGATGAAGGATTTATAGTGAGGATGGCTGGGGATTAAGATCTCAGCTGAGGTTCTAACGTGTGTATTGAGATTGGGAATGCGAAATAAATCTTGACTCGGCATCCATAATCGTCTGTCGTGTGGAATTTGTTTGAAAATAAATTGTGTTCGCTCTTACATGTTGCAGAAATGAAGATATATCTATGTATTATGAAACACGATAGTTTTTGATATATTTTTTTTTTCTACCCTTTTGTTGTTCCACTGCTGGTCCGGGTCTCCTCTCATAGTGAGAGGGATTTTGATATAAGTACGTATAAATCCTTTACTTTATTTCATCTCTACAAAATGTACACATAGGCTTATGGACGTTAATCGAATCGAAAAGAGACTCAAAAAAAAAAGGAAGGAAAGGTGCTGGGTCAGCGTGGCAGTTTCTGGCCTCAATTTAAACAGTTCGTGTCCTAAAGTCGAAGTTACCGCAAAATTATTAGGAATCTTCATGCATTTCAGACGGTATGTGTATGAGTTCAGCATTATCCGATCCTTAGTTAGGTAATACTCGTTAAGCCTGGTAGAAGCCTAGATTATAGCCTCTATTGATTGACCTGTATATTAAAAATTACAATAGTTGTGAAAATAAATACAATAAGACGAGAAAAGAAGTACAAAAAGTTAAGTTTCATATCCACCTGTGCAGTGTTTGGATCTGAGTATTGGACCAAAGGTTGTGGGTTTACCTAACAAGTCAAATATTTGTGATCTTAAGTTCTTCAGCTGTACTTACATTTATAGTCATTTACGTAATTAGGTATTTACAAATATATTAATGCTGATGTTACCGTAAAATATAGACATTGGAAATGCCATAATAAAATCGGAAGTATGGACAACTTTTCCTTCACCACAAA
This sequence comes from Passova gellias, assembly GCA_018249975.1. Classification (NCBI taxonomy): domain Eukaryota; kingdom Metazoa; phylum Arthropoda; class Insecta; order Lepidoptera; family Hesperiidae; genus Passova; species Passova gellias. The sequence continues at coordinate 953 of DWUN01001489.1, read as the reverse complement.
GGTAGCTTCAGGTGTAATGGACTTGCATGCATCACGTCGGTCGGCCGTGTCTCTGGAGACTAGGGAGGGTGCCTTTGGGAGCCTTACATCAAGCCCAAACCGAAATTCCTTCATACTATATTACGTCCCTACACGCTTTTAAGTTTATACATCAAATCTTATGTACAGACTAAAGAGATTTCATTAGCTTTTTAACTAAGCTTGAATTAAGAAGAATCGAACCCAACAAAATGGTACAAATTACACTTAAAACACTATTTGTGCAGACAAGAGTGAATAGGCTTTTTCTTCGCAAGCGCAATACTTACTACATACGTAACGTCACGCCAAGTCTCGAACGGGGTTGGCGGAAGGCACCGAATGCCAAATATCTCTGTCCTTGCAAACCTGAAGCGTTCGTCATTCATCACTCTCTTCATGCATACACGCTGGTTTCGGAGACTTCTTATTAATACTAACTACTAGCGGATTTATTAATAATACTTAATATTAATGTGTTCGTTTAATCAATACAACATTTTTCATTTTGCCATCAATATTTAATTTTACAAATCTGCTAGCGTTATGAAGGTGAAATTGGTATTCGAGGCAATAATCAGCCTATATACTGTGGAGTATTGTGAAAAAATAGGGTCAATTAGTTCATACAAGCGTGCACAGATATATTACATGAAGTATAACAACGGTCTGCTTTCAGTATCTCCTATAAGTGAGGGATCGGAGGACGGGGTGGAAATATGAAGTAATGCCTAACCTACATAAGACTAAACCCTCTCGTGATGCCAGGATATAAATTATTTGTGAACGAGATTGGCTGCTCACAATCGATGCGATCGTGTGTATGCTCTACTTCGATTCGATTTATAAAATACTAGCTGACCCGGCAAACGTTGTTCTGCCATATAAATTATAACAGTATTTCTCTTCTATATAATGGACGTTATTATACATAC
>DWUN01001488.1:0-16463 GCA_018249975.1 Passova gellias | reverse complement strand
TCTCTGTCCCTATATCCCCATGTTCCCTTAAATCTTTAAACTACGTAACGGATTTTGATGCGATTTTTTTTAATAGATAGAGTGATTCAAGAGGAAGGTTTATATGTATAATATATAGTAGAGAAGTACTGTTATAATTTATATGGCAGAACATCGTTTGTCGGGTCAGCTAGTAGTTCATAAAGGATTTGTAAAGAATACCCTACTAATAACAGAAAGGTTGGAATAATGTTTTAAATAAATAAGTACAAAATGTACTTGAAATTAGTCCCATCAATAGTTTCAGAAAAACATCCTCGGCGTAAGTTTTTGTTTTTATAATTATTTCCTATTATAAGTTTATGTAAATTTCGTTTGTAGACGAAAATACTAAAAGAAAATAACGTACTTACATAATGCAAATATGAGTCTTAATTTATAAAAAAATATCTAAACTAAATCTAAACGGACAAGGAGTTACTTTAACTACGTTAGCTTAAATATGAATAAAGTAGATAGGTAGCTACGTGGGTCAGATGTTAGTATGAAACACTTATGATAAGTGTGTTTTTATCTTTGAACAACACAATGATTCTTTATTTAGCGTTTCGCAGATAATTCCATGTGTATGTTACGTAAAAACGTTGAATGCCAACTACGTACTTTATGCTCGAATTATATAGTTCTAGTATTTACGATTACAAAAATTGAATTGCAAGTAGTTAAATCGTAGCTGCGGTAGTGCTTGGAGCTCCGCGGCCTCCACTGATAAGATAACCTTGCCTTTCAATTTATTTCGCGGCACAGCCAACGTTCCACTAAAACTTCGAATGAAATGCTTATCAACTGCTCACGTTAAGCGAAACCTCTAATTATACCTACACAAATCTCCCATATCATTCAAGACATTACTGAAGACGTTGAAGTATCGACACACAGTGCGAGTTTTTTCTGTAATATTTGTCTGCTTATCACTTATTTATTAATGGCACAATGTATTCTATACGTAGTAGAAAATAATATTATCCTTCATAAACTTCAACAGTATGATATTTCAATGTAAAAAATATTTAGGAAATATATGATTGAATAGAGTAAAACCCCATATTGTTCGGCGTTCTAGACCGGGCGTGTACCTCGTGTTGAAAAGGATCGTCTGTATGAGAAACTCGTTTCTGTTTATCTCCGCTGAACGACAGCCTCCTCTTGAACAACTTCATCTTTGAGCCGGAGCCGCCGCCGGCGCTGCGCGAATGTCACTTCGCCTCAGATGTGGACACGGCTCATTATTTATTAGTTACGCGAAGTTAAGCGAGCCGTTGCAGTTAAAGCACTGGTTCTCCCATTGCGATCGAAAATCAACGGATTTTCTTTGGAGTGTCAAAGAAAATTGTTATCACAGCACCGAAGGCGAGTTAGACGCGATTTAGTTACAAATCACGTAAACTGCCTTTCGCGGCATCAAGGTGTACGTATGTAAACACGTGGGGATGAGGTGCACTAAAAGTCGCGCATGCCCATTCTCGCGTGGCACAATGTGCGGTCTACTCGCGCGTCCGGCGCGCACTGACAGCGCGGCGAGCCGGGGCGGCTGCGGGCGGCCGCGTCACCTTCACACCGCGACACCACAGTACCACGACACCACGGATCCACATCGTCGCACCCGCCCCCCGATATTCCTACACATCAATCATTCCGCGTCCATCACATCCCCCTGCAAATGGGTTTCCCTTTGTAACCAAATTACAGTAGCCGTCAGGTGGTAAATTGTCATTCGTCACGTCTAGCGTTTCAAATCTCTTCATCAACATGTACATGTATTAATGATAATAAATAATAACGTAAATAAAATATTGTCAGCGATGTTTTAGGCCGAGAGTGAGACCACTAAAGAACAAAGTACGTCGTAAACGGCTTAATGTAGCATGCATTCTACAAAGCTTGAACAAATCTTCACTGTCTTGACCAAACGCACACTCCACTCTCACTCTCTGTCTAAAGGAATGTAGGTATATTTTCAGCAGTAACTAATATTATTTCTTTCATACTGCAACAAAGAATTACGCATGCCGAGCTCAAATAGTGTAAGTGAGATCAACACAGTAAGGCGCGGCAGAACGGCATCCGTTGTTGCCATAAACAATGCTCTAAAATTAGAGATGCTAGAGCAAGTTGCGTTTGACACATGTCAATTGTTCAGACGCAATGTGAACTGCGACTTGTAAGAAGCACAAATGTTATGAGACGTACTATATTCGTTTATCCACACAATTACGAACGTGACCGGAATACTCATTAAAAGATCTGTATCTTTGAAATTCTTGAAACGTGTATTTAATATAGATTCAGATCTTTTTAAGCAAAACCGACATGATATAAGTACAAGTAGGTAGATATATTCTTTCAAAGATACTTTACATTAATGGCAATAAATGAAAGTTAATTTAAAATCTATTTAAAATAAATGACGTACATATATTTAATAGCACTATCGGTGAATATTTTAGTGTATTGTTTGCTTAATTAAATTTTCTTTTACGGTTACGATTTAACAGTAAGGCATATAATAAAAATAATTTAATTAAAATCTATTTTGAAAAAATTCTTGTCTCCACAAGGATTCTATTAAGGATTACTTAAATTTCTTTAACGTATTTAATATGTCCCACTTACTGAAGACGTACCGATTGGTGCGTCTTTGTAAAAGTATTGATTATCATCAACAAGTATCGATGGATTATTGGCGGTCCAACAATTTAGTGAGACAGGTATGCATAAATTGTAAACCACTCAGACAAAATGACATTTGCACGATCTTTGCAAATATTTCATTGCGTCCAACAAATTACAATTGATTGCTGCTGTTTAAACCTGCCTTGTGTCACTCGTTTGTTTCAATGGTTAGTACTCGCTTCGCAGTTAACAGGGGACAATCACAAATTAATGTGCGTTAAGGGTTGCTTTTTAATGCTTTATTATTTTTGTCTGACACATGCCATATCAATTTAAAGTAGTAAAATATCGTACTGTTTTTTTTTAACAAAAAGTTCAAGACATTGCTTTATACATTCATACGATCATTTTAAAGATTACCATAAATAACAGCTACTCGCTCTGTTGTGTAAGACAAATACTAGATGTTATCTAAATAGTATTTCATTTCCGGAAGCGCTCCAAACAATATTGTGGTCGGCCTTGTTATTCTATTCCCAGAAGCTTATTACTTCAGCGTTTTATCACTTTACCCTCTCGACCTTGCGCCGATATATCTAGGAGTACTACGCTGAACCCGCTCGTTAGACATCAAATTCCCCTCGTGATGTAGGTATGCACTAAACATGACTCTTATCACGAATTGAAACTTCTTATTATTTCAGGAATTATGAAATCTTTACACGTCTTATGAATATTAAAGGCGTAAATACTAAAAAAGTCACCACGACGTCAAGTAATATAATAGAAGTGTAAGTTAAACAATTACATACTTTGAGACGAGACCTGTGCCCGGCATTGAGACATAAAAAGGGTTGCAGCTTAACAATTGGTAAAATCTTACTTTAAATAATTTATGATATGTTCTACTCTAGATCTACGAATAATTTCATTTAAAAATTATGTAACAACATAGACTTCCTGTCTTGATTTTTAAATAAGTTTGTATAAGTTGAAAGTAATATGTTACACGGTCACGGTATGCTTAACTATAAAGGGCGCTGGTTGTGAGGATGTAGAGTTCGGAATGCGCGGTACGGTCGGTGTGAGCCGCCCGTGTTTGCACTGCCAGTTAGCGCTTTCTATCCTTGACGTAGCGGCTAGCTTCCCGGAGGTACGCTGCTCTACATGGGATTTCATTTATCCGGCCCTCTATACCATTTCATAGCATACCATTGATCGATAATTTTTGCCCTTTTTTTATTTATTTTTTATTTTTACCTTGACTGCTAAGTTAATTTGTGTTTAGATTCGTATTTTATTTTTCTTCTGCTAAATTTATATCCATATAACTCAATTTCGGTACTCGACTATAATTAGTTGTTTAGACATTTTATATATCCTATACCTCTCTTTCAAACTCTTGTCGAGTTATAATACAACAAATTCAAAAATACTCGTACGTAATGTTTGCTAGTACTAAACAATGTTAGACTTCTTAGGTTACCTACGTAGGTATCTAGATACCTTGATGTTTACGAGATTACAGGCGAGTGCTACAAAGCACCAGGATATTAGGATATTAACTTAAAAATATAGCTCCCTAGTACATTTATCGCGCGAACAGTGTGAAAATCAAATGGACGTCGTCGCCGGCGCGGCGTGAGCCACGTTTTGACCCGTCACCGGTCGCGCCACTTTCATGTTCACGTTCCATAATCATAATCATAATGGGAAGTAATGCTGGCAATTTCCAGTTGCAAACAGTCCCTCGTATCGGCTATATCTCGATTCTCACACCGGCGAGGGTATTTTTGGTGACAAATATTCGAAAGTTGATAGTCGAGGAACTTCGTGCGCCACAGAAAGTGATTATAATAAATTGATTTACACGGTCTGCCAAGTCGACGATATGCCCCGTAATTACCATTTAGGCATATTATAAATTATTTTACTCATCGTACTTTCTGTGTTATCATTGATTTTTTTTGTTACATAACCGATTTTTATTTAGTAATCTTATTTTTCGGCTGCAACGTCTGCCCAAGAAGCGTTTGAGTGATATTGAAACAACTTACGGCGTTATGCAACTGCGCTATTAGCTCTGCAGTATTGGCGTGGTCGGACAACTGCACCGCGCCCGACACCTGAAACAAACATTCCTCGTGCTTCGTTAAGTGGGTCAATAGCTCCCCAGGGACTTGGGGGACATCTAGACAGCGAATGGGCCGTGTTATTTCTACGCTTCTACATATCTCCCAACCGTTACGCCGTTTTAGTTTTTTTTTTATGAGTTTGCTGTAATCGTAATGTGTAGTAAGTTGTGAATAATATAGCATAAAATCTTGTATACCTTCTCGTATATATTATAAATCCATTCGAAAAATGCTTGTTGGATAGCTGCTTTCTAGTAGTCTTTCCAAACTTTTTCTGTTTAAAACTCGCTCTAAATTGATATTAAAACCCAGTATATAGACAAATATATGAACACAGAAATGTACAGTATACTAGCACAATGATTGGGTATCGGATACAATAGCGAAATCGCAGCTAGCATCGATGTGAAACTAAAAGCTAGCTTTTATCCGTTTACGTGAATCCGCACCGCGTGTAGAGCGCGGCCGAGGGCGGCAATTTGTGGTTATTGTCTTCCACCATTCCACGATATCTCACTGCATTTGCCGAGCGACTCTATGCTTCCCCGCACAATTATACCAATTAGGGCACGGAATCCGTTTCACCCTTGAATCGTCTCGCATTGTTCGAACCGTATTTGCGAAATAAGAAACGAATTTTCACACGTGAATAGCACTAACCATGATTTTCTATACTTATCATGTCAAATACGAATTTGTATTAAAACTGCTATATAATTATACAATTGTAAGTTCACCACACGACACATGTATTAGAATATTACAACGACTTAATATAAACTTACTATTTAGTATAAAATTGAAATTTACTTTAGCGGCTACAATTAAAAACGTAAATTATTTATAAATATAATAAAGTAACTTAACGCGACTCTATAAAACAAATTACCGATCATATTGCACTTCAGAATATATATACAAAAATGTTAGGATTAAAAAATTATACTCTGTATAATTTGTAAGAATGTAGAGCAAATAGCAATCCGCTTTGAGCAAATTCACGACGACTCTTTATTTTGCATATCTTATTAAAGATCAGAAATTACCAATAGACCCGTACTATGTATTTCATAGAGGCTACCAGTACTTAGGTGCACTGATCATAATCGAAAATAAACAGTTTCTTTGAGATAGTAGCAGAACTTAACTACGGGAAAATTGATGTGGATAATTTATAATTTATGTAACTGTTTTCCATTATCCTCTCGCCGATAGTCATTTAACGATCGAAGTAGAAAACGGTAACAAGGGTCGTATGAACAGTATATTATACGTATTTACACAAGTACATATTATATACATAGATGTTACAGAACAATATGCCATCATGATAAAACAAACCAACTTTTTTAAAAGTGATCTTTTGATAACAATTGATTATAAATTGATTATTCAATTTAAAGATGAATGGTAAAAAATTAAAAGAAAAAAAATACATTCAAATGGGCCCATTGTAGTAACGAAGAGAACAGACTATCACATTGTACAATATATTACAAGTTAGAACGTGACGCGAGACGAACTGTTAAATTATGACTGAACATCGGTCACAGTCAGTTAACATTTTCTGTGGTACATTTGATGAGCTTTGTTAAGCAGTTGTATTACAATACTAAAATACATACGATACTCGTAGATACATGCAAACTGCATACACACAAAATGCATTTTTTTTTTATGAGTGCTATTTGTTAATGCCTGGTAAATGCGTTTGCATGAATAATTTTCCAATTAAAGTAATTGCTATAACACAAAGACGATCGTTCAATTGGTTTCACAAATTACAACATACACGAATGTATAATAAATGTGTAAGCTTTCCGTGCCTGTAGAGTAATTAAAAATAGCGATTGAAAAATCGATGCACAAGATGAAAATGATAGGAAGGCGTTGAAATGGAATTACCAGTTTCGATCCATTTGTTCTTTTCATTGGCGAAATATCTCATGACAGTAATGTCTTGCACATGTACCGTTTAAGTCTTTATTTTTAAGGATATTCAGTTTTTCCTTTATAACAATCTAACCAACTAAGGAAAGGTAGCGAATTTAAAACATTTAAAATCAAGTGTAATACTTTATGAGTCGCTGAAATAATTCGGAGTTTCGGAGCCGCAAACGAAAAGCTAATAATGATTAATACGAGTGCCCTTTGTGTTATATAAGTATGCCATTTCAATCTCATCGCATCTGACGTCCGTGTCACAATTTGTATTGCAACACATTCCGAATACTGAATTCTTCTTAGAAAAGCTACGGTATTCGGTTTCGTCGAACTCCAAACGTATTCGTGGAATCGTGTTCCATTTGTAAACGATAGAATCACTGTCGCCAATAATCTAGTATCTAATGGCAAGCGGGAACCGAGCTCGTTCGGTTTAGGTGTCGATAAACGGCAGTTACCTATTAAGAATATGGCGAAGTTTAAAGACGCGGCTCGGTTGGTACACGTGCCGCAATGCTGTAAAAATAAACCTCGCGCGCCACTCCCTGTTCCGAGTTCACATTGGTGTTGCTTGACGGACTGCAGGCGCGCACTTATCCATGTTTAATAGGTTGATCAGGAAATCGCGAAGATAATAACGAACCGTTTATTTACGTTTGTAAGTGTTCAACTCGACCGCGATTGCACAACGTTCTTGGATATTAACGATTGGACACACAGATTTATTTGTTGAAAATGATTCTCAATTCGTACACATAAAGTGACAAAATTTAGTGTCATCCACATTAATGTTACCAATCAATCAACTTTTCTTTGAATCTCTCATGTTTTGAACTTTTTTATTCGTCCTTATTATACTGGATTCTCCTATTTATATTGTATTATTAATATTGGAACGGATTTAACAAAATATGAATTTAACAAGTGAAATTATTTTTATATCTGGACCCTACCGTTCCAGAAACACTATAGACTATGGTATATTTGACTATTTGAATTTTTTGTAACTCTAACGACGACGATAAACAAACTGCCGGTAGGTATAATATTTACAGAATTCTGTACGCGTCACTCAAGACGCTCCACATGTCAGTATGCCTATAATTTACATGTTCAATTCCGCTTCATGTAATCTTATTAAAATCCTCGTAAGGCAGTGTAATTAGGAACTACCCATGTTTATAATTTGGTGCCATGTTGATATCCAAACAGAAACATATAATATTTTTTAGGAGATAAAAATAAATCTTTTAACTTTTACATACGTACATCTACCGAGTACATACATATATTATGTACATCTACCGAGTTGTAAGTATAATAAAATATCTTAAATGAACATGAATATTTCAATTTATTTGTCAATAATATACATACAAACAGCTTATTACCACTGTGTTCAGATGTGTCATTTAATATCTTTACATGCCATACGTTTTGTTAATAAAAATTGTGCGACAACGCAATTTACTTTCAAAAACTCCACCTTTGGTCGCTGCGTGTTTACTGCTTCATTTACAACCAAATATAAAGCACAATCTTTGGAAAGCCGCCGCTTTAACGTTCCATCTCAATTCGCTGCAATGACTTCGATTCGAACTTCTTTGCGAAACACAGATTGACGTACATTCTCTTAAACTGTTTTACCATTAAATCTGGGCGACAAAAATATAAAATGAAAGCTCACAAAAAAGTGTAATTTCACTTTTAATCTTCTCGGCTACTTAAATGTTGTGCGCTACCAGGATATTAGTAAGTGGGTTGATGTCTTTTGGATTATTTTTTGCATGTATCTGGCTGGAGTTTTTAATTTATATAACTGTAACCTAACAACGATGAACGATGAAGTCAAAGAATGAATGAGAAGGGAAAATGTTTATGATTTACGTAATTTATTACCTTCAGTACATAATGTTACTTCAAATTGTAGACATCGTCCAATTTACCTACAATAATCTGTATTTTCTTCAATATTATCCAATTATCTTTTATTGGCACAGGTCATTAAATCTCATTTAGGCTACAATTTCATCTAAACGCTGCCGTAACAATATCAATTATTTTAACATTACGAGCGTAATAGGCCATTGTTATATTTAATAGCTGTATTTTTTTCATAGAATCCACGTAGCAGGTACTTTACAGAAATGGCTTTAGTGCATAATTTTCACAGTAACACTCACTTGTTCCAATAAGCACAACATAAAACATGGTAATCATAAAAAAATACACACTAAAATACAGATTTAACAAGCAATAACAGCCTAGTAATTATATCAACCCCCCGATCTGGATATTTAGGGTTCAGATTCTGTCACTCACCTCTGACCTTCATAATATTGAAATAAATATTTATGACTATAACTTGCAGAAAAACGTCAAGAAATATCCATCATATCTTGGAGTTTTCTGAACGACTCTAAAGCGGGACAAATCTGCCTCCTCGCAGTTAGCCAGCGTGGCTATAACGATTTAGATACATTTAGATAATTCATAAGGAATACGATAAACCGTAGACCGTAATCCAATGTGCGCTGAATATGACAACATTCTGTTTATCTTAGAAGACTTGACAATTGCAATTGAAAACGATTATCAAGTGTGCCTGTTTACTCAGATCACCGGTGGATTATACTATTTAAGATTATGAAATTCCCGACTTAAGTCAACAAGAAATCGAGTTTCGCGTTTTTTCAATCGCCGTCCGTTGCGCCGTGTCAAATTCGTTCATGATTGGTGCGAGCAAAAAATTTTGATACCTACTCGTACTTACTTGTCAGAAGACGATTAGTACATACGGCGCTGCTCTTTGTGGTATTTTGTTCTAACTATATCCGTCTATATAATATTAACGTTCATAGTAATATACACACTTCCGGTTCATTCGGCCCCCACAGTTATACAGTATCAGTGTACTTAAAGAAAACCCTTGTTTACTTAATATTCTTTTTGTAAATAGAAAAATGCTACATGTATTAACGTCGATATAAACCGTCAAAAAAGGAATCAGGTTGTCTTAATGCACCTGAATAACTAACTAGTTAAAACAAATACACAGTAATTTTCCATTTCAGTAGTTTCGGTCAAAAGCAAAAGAACGTTATTGACAAATTCTACGAACACGATCACCAAATGACACGACTATTTGATATTTAGTAACCATATGATTATTATTATTACAAAATTAAAGAACGTTTCGTTGGATATGATACACTTACACTAAGTGTATGAGTTTCACACTTAGTTTAAGAGTAACACTTATGGTAGTGTAAAAGTTAGTGTCGTAACCGTCATTATAGTCGTACTAAACTAAAACACCCGGCCCACTTCGCAGTTTAAACCACTAAGGATAGGGTACGCTCTCTAGCTTAGGTACCGTAACAAGATTTTCTAACATCAGCATACAGTGCAGCGCCGAGACCGGTCGACGATGTAATTAATCTCCGGGAGAAGGCAACGTACCCGGAAACTGGGTGACATTTAAAATATCGACCCGCCAATCGGGAGAAGTAAGCCCTTAAGCTAACACCTTAATCAGATACATCATCTACATAGCGATACAAACGTCATGTATGACATGAGCTTTGAATTAATTTTGTGTTAAAATGTATTAAAGCTGTTAATTTTTTATGCAAAGGGAGTCGCCAAAGACCAAGAAGCAGTCCTGGGTGGCCGCGGCCACTCAACCTCGAACAGGGCTTAGTTCAGCTAGTAACAGGTTTTAATACCAATATTCGTTGTATTATTCAATGTAAATATCGTCAAAAATAAACAAAAACAAAAAACCATGAAAACAAATTGGATGTTATTATTAAATTAAAAGTTAAAAAGATGTTCTGATTAGTTACTTCTAAACTGCCAAAAGATGTATAACTTTAAAAATATTTACACATTAAAACATTTAATCTCAGACGTCAAAGTGTGTGATAAACTTGCTGTTTGCGTCACTCATAACCTTTTGTATTATCATCTAAAATTTTATTTAATGTTATGTTTTGTGAAGAATTACTACGAATTTACTTGCTGGAATATAATTTAAATTCGCTACAAAAATGTAATTGCTTGTGAAATACTGTAAGAGCATCTACAACAGTCGCTGTCACGGAGAGAGTCAAAAGTACAAATAATATCACACGACAGCATCACACACTAGCCGCTACAAGTAATTTTCTCAAGATGTTACATAAAGAGTGACATTCCATTGTAATACGACGCTGTCGTGTCAATCTTATCTAAGTAAATGGGCAATCGGGTGTGAAACGTGTGTACTCGCTCATATTATTGTAAGTTCAGAGCGACTCATTTGTTTCACGAGCTTGAAATATAAACTTACAAAATACACGAGCCTGCCAACCCTCGTAAATTGTCTAAATAGAAATAATCTGCTCGGTTACAATGTCATTTGTTATAATCAGCTTACAAAATGAGCACGTCGTCGGTCAGTTCAGTGGTTCGTAAGATTAATATGCATTCGTAACGAATCTAATCGAGCGTGGTCGTACCGGAAACAACAGTATAGTCAAAAAGATTCCGACAACACGTTAGTTGGGCGCCGCCAGTTAGCAATTCAAAATTTAATTTCCACGAAACCAAAGTGTCCAATCAGCAATACATTAATCATATTTGCATTTAAAATACATAAAATTAGTGTAACAATTCTAACCATCAAAATTTTCCATTACATATTTTTCCTCTTTTTTATCAAGTAATTTTAAGAATAAAAGTACTTTAACATTAATATGATCATGAAAGCACTGAACGGATTTTAAATGGTATGTTAACTTATTGGCACAGTTTTATTAGGACTTCATTAACTCAATTTTATGTTATGTCCATAAACGTTAGATATACATGTTTAGGTCACTACATTCTGTAATACACCACTCTTGGGTTAGTAGAAACGACGTCCATAAAACATACGGATTCTTACGATTAGCATATATATCATAAAATTGAGACTATTAATTCTATGTTTAATGCAGATTTATATCAGTTATTTTGAAAGGTTATAATTATTTATTCAAATTGTTATTCTAACCGATTATTAAGTAAAGCAGTACTAAATTGTTTTGTACGTTTGGCGTTCGTCGGAGGGAGCGCGAGCGCGGGCCGCACGCGGGGATTAAGACAGCACAGACACATTCCAACCCAGGCATAGTCTAACACTGACTCACAGACTCCATTTCAGGACTTGTACGTTTATTTTATTTTGCTTTACACAATTCAGTGTTGTGTAAAATAAAACGAGTAACATATTTGCGCTTTTAGCACAAATTATTGTTTAAGGTTTAAGATATTTAAAACACATTATTGTCACTTACGACAAAAATAGTATTAAGCAACATTACATGTACGTTAAACAAAACCTACATTTTTTCTGCCACTATTTTAAACATTATTATACCTTATACATATACCTATATCGAAAATATCAATGCTATTTTTATTTACGTATTCGCTGTCACATATATAGAATGTCAATATGATTACATCAATTATAACGTACAATTTGAAAAAAGCCTTTCCCCACTACCATTTGCACAGCCATGGGACTTCCATGGCTGTGCAAATGGCTCCTTTTCGATTCTGAAGCGTTGTCAGTGTCATCTGACCCGCGTTTGGAAGGCAGGCGTGTTGTTTAATTTTATTTGTTCGGTCGCAGGCTTGTGGCATGTGGCTCAGATCAGAGTATTGAACTGAGCGCGCATTCGCGTGCGGCTTGCACATTGAAGCCTAACAACATCCTTATAGCCATTGGACCAAATTATTATTATAACTTGAACAGTGATTATATTGGGCTTACTGTAATGACGCGTATTCTATGATTAAACAATTCACGAGAGTAAATCACGATTTAGACCACTTAGACAAATGATTAAATCAGTATTTATATCGGTGAATTGTCGATATCATTCTTTTTTTAATCGCCAAAAACTACTACCAACCAAATGATGGTCACATCGGCGTATACCCATTTGAAATTTAATTTCATGTAGCACTTGATAACAACTTTGTTTCTTCAGTAAATATGACTAAAATAGGAATAATATAAATCGAAAATAGTAAGTTTGATATATTGGAGTATATCTATATTAAGCAATATTAAAAAAGAAGTACTAATCAATTCTGTATCAGCGAATCTTTTCTTCAACTTAAAACTCAGATGCTTGATTTTGTGTTAGATAATATTACAAAAACAATGTTTTCGATTTTTCTTCGTTATCACAAATGAAAAATAATGGATGACATAATACTAGAGCGCAAATCGGTATTTGTGTATGCAGAATTTACACGTTGAATGAATGCCAGAGACAGCTATGCGACGTCATCAGCCACAACGCACGCGCCGCGACCCCGACGTTAACTGGAAATCTTTGACCCCGGCCAGTGCGACGTACAATCAATGTTGATGCTAATAAACACCAAACCCGATCAAGGATCTAGATAAAAAGCTGTACTGATAACATATTAAACGTTTATTATATTATTATAATTTTAATTGAACAACCTAATCAAATATCTAACGAATTTTATTTTAACTAATTGATTCACAGCTATGAGGAACGTGGTCAATGGTACTGTGAAGTAGAAAATAATACAGTTCTTTTTTAAATAATAAAATCTATATTTTTAATAAAACAAAATTGTAGTAGGTCATAAACATATATAATGTTTTGGTAAAAAACAGTGCAATAACATAACATACCCGTAAATTAGAACTTCCCGATGGAGTAGAGTTGGTACTGGTACTTCCGAGTCGGTCGTTGCGTTGCATTTCAGTTTAATATTTCTCAATCAAATTATGAACGACTCGATTTATGTTTACATTTGTTCACTCCACCGTGTCCCCCACTGCGCGTATTGTACACACACTTGAAAATATATCCTTTACATTTGCTGGCGCGACTTAGTCGTTAGAGCGGCCCATTGCGCACGGCGATTTAAACTAACTACCTAAAACCGAACATAGAGGGGCCTTGTTCTTAATACTACCACTCCACTATACGAGCGGTGTTTAGTTTGATGCGGAAGTAATTCCAACTGTTTCTTTTGTTGCATTATTAAATAATCCGATAACCAAAATAATAAACACTCGAAAACTAAGTTCTTAATGGTATACGTGACTCGAGTCGAACGTTTAGCGATAAACTCCAAGCATAATACAGTTATCGCAAGTAATCGGCGTTGGCAGTTACGTATCGCCAAAATTGTGATATTATTTTTATCATATTATACATAATGTATATCAATATGGCTGTCAATTCTGCATTTTAAATGTATGCAATGCTTTTATAAAATCGTATTGCTTTTTAAAAATAAATCTTAGAACACCCACGTCTTTACCGTATAAAAGTATTCAAGGACCTACAAAAATCCATATTTTTCTGTCTCGACAGCATGAATGAAGCATAGTACCTATAACTAGTCATTAATAAGACATTTTACTTTCAAACAATTTTACTTTATTAGATATTGTGCTGCTGTTTCTAATAATAGCCGAATATAAGTAAGACTAAGATGGTCTACACCTACGCATAGTCTATATTTAGGATTCTGCCTGGCTATCGTATTTGATTAAGACTGATAATAATAAGGGTAAACTTAGTCCTATACTACTTTGATGACTATAAGATTGTAGCTGATTGTGGCGTGTAAATAGTATTATTAAATTTTATCTCAACACTTACGTTTTTCAGACATTAAGTAAAGTCATAAAATAGTTTTGTATACGTTACTTAATAGTTGATATTGTTTCAATGATTCCTAAAATCATGATCATTCTAACGTAATATTATAACACATGTTAAAATTTTGGAATGCATAAAATAGTCACCAGATTGTCGCGTGAGCATTTGCTTAAACTCTCCATATTTAGTTCAAAGTTCCTAATAAGACCGGCAATCCAGATGTTAAGTTATAACAATATTTGCACAGATTCGCGCATCGCTAAATCCGGCGGATAATTGTCGAGCGAGCGCATTGTTAGACTTTAAGGAGATATTTTTCGCAAATTGAGAGGGTCGTGATCTGCGAGTGAGGCGTAAAAGACGTCGAATTCGCATGCGCGTAGGCAAGGCGGCGCGCGCGACGGCACTGGCATCGCGGGAGTCGCGCTGCGGCCGACCACTCCGCCGACCGTTGCACCTGACTCGGCCCGCGCCCGCGACCGCCTGCACTTTCCAGGTATCGTGCCAGATGCAATCCTGTCTGAACACTGATACCCTCACGGTTTAACTGTGGATTTACACGATCGACGTTTCCCCCGTAATAATAATATTACAGCGTTGGAATTTAATTCCAATTGTGCTGAATACCTATAGGATTTGGAACTTTATGTGACGGGGACAGCTGTTAAAAACAGGTAAAAAGATAAGTTTATATGCACCCAAAAAATCAAATGTCAGTCTCAAAAGTGCGTCTTACAGTACATAGTAGGTAGAAATTTTAGAATTGTGAGCATTTAAAATTCTATAGAAACATAAACAAATAAGATAACTTTGGAATATTTTGACAAACATGGGATATTTGACCAATTTTTAGGCACCCGGATCAAGCATGATCAGAACGCACTGGTGGAGAGGTTATCTGCTGAAAAAAAGGAGCATCTGTTTCTGTTTCTGCCAGTTTGCTAGGTTAATTTTATAAAAAAAGGCATGCGATCAACTTGGAATTATACTATTTCTCTATAGAGTACTTAAGTAAAATATGATAAGCGTTACTGTAAATTATGTATGATATTACAGTCCCGAATAATTAGAAAGCTATTTGTTATAAAATTTTAAAATATAATAGGCATACTTCATTAATTACATTATATAGCATGAATCGTTGTAATAAAACTTATGTCTGTAAATGTTTTTGAAAACATATTTGACAACATTAAAGCCAAACCAAGAGATAAACATGTAAACCATACTACGTATTCAAGGTCATTTGTCGACAATAAACGTGTCTGGGTACTTAAACCGTGATAAATTTAAGTATGTTTTATTTACGTATAAAAGATATTTACGCATAAAATTATACGAAGTGGTCTCCAAGTTTATTGTAACAATATTGCACAAAAATAAAGAAAATTCCTTTTGTTTGGAGTTCATAAACTAAATTAGCATTTAACCACATATAAAACAATTGTACTAATCAGAAAAGTAGAATAAGGTACAATATAGATAAATATACACGGCTAGATAGATGTATGTAGGTACTATAGGTATATAATCAATGTATGTTTATATAGTATAATCGTACGGATGATACGTTCCCGCGCCGCGTGCCGCGCTATGACTGATAGCGATGTCAGATCTATATGATAGTCTGTCTGTTAAAACAATTTTAACAAGTGTACGAATTATTACTTTCTTACGATTCTATTTCTTGCGTGACATGATATATAACATTTCGAATCGCCGTCTGATAAGGATCCGTCATTTGGAATGGATGTGCGGTAATTATCAATCAGATCACAATTATGACTTTTAATTTATAAACATAATTAATTAACAGTTAATTTACCTTGGATATAAGTAGGTATATTATATTACAATGGAGAGACACAATGAAAAGATACAATGAAGATATGTGGAAGATTTAGACACTAATGTGAAGATACGTATAATTTTTTTTTTATACTATGAGAGTAGCGAACGAGTTGGCAGCAGTCACGAGTGGCCGCTCCCGCCCATGGACATCTGCAACGGACCACTAATAGGACTGTAGGGATGAGACTGTTAG
>DWUN01001487.1:0-16470 GCA_018249975.1 Passova gellias | reverse complement strand
CCAGATCTGGCCCCGTCTCCTCCAAGTGCTTGACGAGGCGGGCCGCTATTACACGCTCAAAGAGCTTGCCCACCTCGAAATTACGAATTAACGTTACGCCAATTAACTGGTATTTATATCTATAGTTCCACAATGGAATAATAATGAAAAGAAACTAAAAAAGCAATATAATCAAATTATTTTTCACTATACCGATTCATTCATTTCATAATACGAAATGGACTCGATATTGTAATATTGTCTTTGTCTCTACTCAGTAATAGGTAAATCAAACTAATACGCTATACGTAAAACGATAAGCGGCACATACCTGTCATCGAACGTATGTCAATGACATTTGATAATTTACAAGTGTGTGTTACAATTTAGCGCAGCTCGCGTGGCAGGGGAGTAACGCGAATTGCGAGTGGTTGGAACAGTTACCGGAGAAACGGATGTTTATAAACAACGTCACTTAAGTCATGCCCCGATGTATCGCTCGCACTCGATACGCATTATTCTCTCAAAAGCCTGAATGAATGAATGAACGAAGAAGAAATTGAAAAGAATAAATGAACTGAAGCTCTATCCCAATGATATTAAGCTTTATAAGCTTTATATTCCATTTTTAAAATTACTATTTGTTAGGAACACTTCGATATGTTACGGTGTCGACGATAACAAACATCTCATTTCCTACATTGCGACTTATCTTATTGAGTTTAATGTAATGAGATTAAGATAAAAACCGTGTCCCTTGTTCATAAACAATACTACATATTTACGGTTTTGAGGCTTTCAGTTTCATTCTTCTTTTCAAATTCACTAAAGATACGACACGATCTTCTGTTACTGTAATTTCTCAAATGCAATAACGGAAACGAACGCTTAAAAAAAGTTAAGCTAAAGTATAGAATCGTAAGTATTACCTGCTTTGGAGGTGATATAAAAAAATATCGCACATTATCAAGCATGTAAATCGAATCTCGCTTATCGTTCAGCTCATCCATTTATATCTGAGACAATCCACTTTACAATGAACAGGCTCATTTCGTATACAGCTGTATTATATCCGCATTTGCGTCATGTAAGTTGAAGAAGCGGTCAAGATAACCCCGACTTGTGAAGTGCATAGATAGTGTTACTTTAAACTCTCCCCTGTACCTTAAGAATATCATTAATATTTGTATTGTATGAATATATTTTCTCTATCCAAAGCAAAATAAAAAGTTAATTAAAATCAATTTTGCAAATAAAATAACTGTAATTTATTTTAAAATTACATATAATTAGCATCTATCTTCTTGTTTACATTTTACAAAGTGTTACGTAATTTTTACTGGGAACTTTTGCCGTATGTAAAATAACTATATGTGAAGTGGTGTAATAAAAGTAATCAAACCGAATAAGCTGTCTTTATGCTTGTGTCTGTATGTGAAAAGGCTTAGTGCGGTTAAAAAAAATGCGATAACACGGGCGCAATCGACAAAACACAAAATTTACACTGCGTTAATTATCATCGAAGTTGTTCATAAGAACGTGGAAAAACGTTCAAAAAGTAACGTTCTCTATAGAAAATGGTATTTTTATAATATCATCATAAAGGAAAAATAAATATCTATCAAAATGTTAGCGCACGCGCATAATTATGTTTTACTTGCTGCACTTCGCGTTTTCACTTACGTTGAATATTTAGCGTATATTCGAATTGTGCTTAATTAATAAGGGAATCCTAAATGTTTCTGGGTTAAATTGTAGGCTGTATGTAGGTCTATAAACTGGTTTATTTCCAATGAAAGTCCTATTTAATATCGATTAAGGCAGACAAAAATTTAAAAAAAGTACTATATGTCTTGGCATAACTTAAATAATTGACAAAACACAGAGAGATACTGCAATTTTACAATGTGTAGATTACGTCTTTATATCTGCAATATTTTGCAAGTACTTTAACGTACATAAAGGCTTATAAAAGTTGTGACAGCGCGATCGCGATCGCTGAGAAGCAAACTTTGGCACAGCACGTGCTCTAGGCACGTGTATACAGTTATTTATAAACTAACATAACCCTCCGCTTCGTTGTGTCGCAACTGATATTGTATTAACATAGTGGTCAAGAAAGAATATATTTTAAACTATAAATTTAATCTAGCAAAACGTAATTTGATTTTTTGGATATATTAAATTATTAAATTTGGATAAAGAAATGAATTGGTATTCAAAGTAATAATAGCTTAGCATTAATATGTACTTTCATTTTGAATATCATCATTAGAATTCAGGATTAATCTACTGACAAGATATTTCTAAATAACTTGAGAACTTCAAACTTGTTGCATATTTATAATGTTGTCATTGAAATCACTTCATAGGTAACGTACATTTGTGGTCTATTAATAGGTTTAATTACCTACAGTTCTATATAAGGGTAGAACTCCAATTTCTTCCGGCTTTTGTGAATACTTGATCGACTGTTCATTAGACTGGTAACAGCATCCTTTTGTACTAGTCTGAAGAGTTAGTAGTTAGTTCAGAGAGTATGAGTTCTTAATGACTATTAGAACTATTCATTGCTAGTTAATTAATATGTAATTTTTTATTTAACATAATTTAAGTAATTGATAGTTCAAATTAGTATTAATGCAGTTAGTCAGTATCTATCGTGTTCGAAGTAAGTCACGCGCGCGTTTCTACTGTTACCAGAATCACAAGTTGTTTTAATAACAAAAACATCGCGTTAGAAATACGATAGTATTTCTGAGTAAAAACAATTGAAATGAAACAACCAGTAATAAGCATTACAGCCATTCTTTATATTCACTTTTCATTGGTCTGAAGGTTAGGAGTATAATACCTGTTAGTGTTGATTGCCAACTTTTTTATAAACTCTGCTGAACTCGCGCCAGTGTTCCGCAGTACCCGATTAGTATCGGATCTGTAAGAGGCCATTTGTCATAAGCTTACCAACCACGCCTGTATAAATAACAGGAAAATAGAAAAAAAAAACGCAACACAATACTGGACGGTGTCCTTGGCGCTCACGTTTTATCCAGAATATAATAATTTACATTATCAAAACGTTAGTTATTGTAACAGTACAGAGACAATACCGTCTGTATTTGAACAGACAATTCAAATGGGCATAGACAAGCTTGCGTTCACTTTATTATTTTAAGGCTATTGTATAATTTATTCATGCGAATGAAATCATTCAACAAGTATAAATTTTAATTATAAAGTGCACTTTGATACAAATGTCGATAGTTAAAAATAGTGCTGACAATTGACTGCTCCGGTGAAAAGTAATAGGTTGACCTTGAGAAATTTACTCATAGTTGGCATTATGCAGAAAATGGTTATATTTTATGTAAGATTTTCTTGACATATAGTAATTACAAGTTTTGATAATCGATTTTGATTAATGGATTCTTGTTACTACTGAACACATGTATTTATTATCTAACTAATTCTTTAGCAAAGCCCTACCAGTTTATCTGACTAATCGGACTTCCTTATGACTGATATGGTAAGGGAAATGCCATGGACACAACTAGCCGTAATATTTTTTCAATTTACTTTGCCAATAATGTACACAATCGTTACAACTTCGATATTTTAAATTTTTCTGCGTGCACATTAAGAAGAGATATCCGCGCTACGAGTAAAAGTGGATCTAATCGAACACTATAATTATATTGTGTTCAAACTTTTCCAACTTAATTTTCAGGGGCTCAGAATAGATTTATGCCTACGACATATCACTAGTAGCAACGCAAGCGTAACCGTCATTTGCCTTGTATTTCCACGTGATAAAATGTAACATAATATCAAAAGAATGTATTAATTGCCAACGTGATGTGAACGCAACTTAACTTTGGTCGGTTTGCGTCACGGAGCGCCGCGCGGCGCGTTCCGCCCCTTCGTCGCGCACCCCCTCCACTTCCCTCCCCGCCGCCCGCACCGACCTCGTACATAGGTCACGTAAAAACATTAAATACAAAACGAACACAATATCATATTTAGATTCGCATCGAGTGTGGTAACAGAGATAAGGACCAAACAAATTTTTAAACAATACAAACACATTCCAGTGCCACTTCCTGGCTTCATACAACAAGAGTAGGTAGTTTATGTATCATGGTGACACCCGGTGGCCCCGCGCTTTGTCTCCCGAAGCACGCGCGTCGCCACTGACAACGTAATTCGCAAGCAAGTTGGTGCCACCCGGTACGCATGTTACTGCAGAAGTTTACTGACCAGGCTCTTCTAATTTGTTTTGACGAAAATATGGGTTAGATCATCCAATATTTCGTGAAGTCGCCTTTCCGTAAATTAAGTTTTATCTAATAAAAGGAACCGGGACCAGATTATTAACGTAACGTCAGAAACAGAGTTACGCTTGTGTCAATTTACCACGAAAAGTCATCCATCTTACCGACCGCGTCTGCCGTTGCTTAAATTTACAGAGCGTTATGAATTTTCAAACGCGTCAGCACTACGAACGTTTGTACAATTAACTTTTTTAAATATGAAAATTTACAAAATTAATCATATTCATTAAAATATCAATCCTGCGGCTTTTAGAATATTAAGCACCGTAATTTCTACTTATACCTACTGATTATGAACTCGCAACACAATGACATTTGCATTTTTAACGAATACTTTAGTATCATATATCACGTCCAGGCGCGTGATTTTCTAATCTTTCACAATTCAAACACATCAGAAATAATACAACTAGAAATTATCGACGTTTAAACATTGGCATTTTATCACGCAATATGCTTACTTGCTCTTAACAACTGTCATAATCTTCGCGCGATTGTATGAGATATGGTGCTTTTGCATTGACGCCATTATTCGCCTAAAAATTATAATATATTTTTGAATTTTGAAAGTGGTAGACCGTGCGTGGTTTCATTTACTTAAGCGGCACCCTCCTGTCCATTTTCGTATCTACGATTAAATGCTGCTGTCTACGAACTGATATGCACTTATCCTAAGTGACCCTTGTATGCGTCCGCTTATTCTAGAAAAACTTACTTGAAACAAAAACATATTTGAGAAACAATTTTAGTGGAGATAAAGAACAAAACAACGTAAAAAATATCTAGTGTTCATGTAATTTTTTAAAATACGGAATCAACAATGGCTCCTACTGATATATATTTATGTAATGTACCCTAGTCTACTAGTGCTATCTAGTGGTTAAGTTTTTTTTACACTTCACTGAAATGAGTGCCGCGAAAGTGGTGGAAAGAATAAACAATTTCCATTACGGTTACACAATAATATATTTACATGCACAAACCACACGGTTTGTTAATGTAAATATATGATTGGGTAGTCGTCCAACTTGTCCATACACAAAGTATACATAAATCCAGGATGCTGTGCCAACTGGCATTCAGTTTATGTTTCGAAGTTGTGTCTACCGTCTCGCGCGCATTGCACGGTATTCTGGTCACGTCACATTCAAATAGGTGTAGGCTGATGCTAGCGTCATTACAGTTTTCATCGGCCTCGGATCAATGAACCGTGCTGATATCACCATTTTTATAGGAACTAACTAAGATGCGTTTTTATTTCTGTATTTCAAATTATTCTTGAACTTACGAAATGCCACTTTCGTTCAGTCACCACTGAAAACATCAAATTTGACGTCAAAAGTAACGATTGCAATCGTTTATTAATAAACTTGTACCTACGTGTTCATACCTACGTAATTCTGCAAGTTTGTAATCTATATCATGCTTTACAGATTTTCAGAATCCTACGCAACAAGTTCTCGCCATTTCGGATACATTCAGTATCAAAAATATTTAAAAATTAATATTTATGTGCACACGTTATGACACACAAAACATTGCAATTAGTTTATCAAATTTTAGTATCTATCGAGTCATTTGAATATTCACTTGGTATATCTAAGCGAGCAATACTGGTGGAGTAGTGTAAAATAAATCAAATATCCAGTGTCAAAGTGAGTGATGACAAGTTGACGTTAACTTGGATGCGACACAGAATTCGCGACGCGCTCATTCGTGTATCGCGTTATTGTTCAGTTATTTTGAATTAGTTCCGCTACATGAAGCACTGAAATGTGACACGGAATGATGTCAATGCGATGAACTCAAAGTTCATATATTCATAACTTTCATTATGTTGAAATGATCCTTATATAGTTAAAATTGCAGGAATTTCAACTTAAATAGGTACAATGCGCGCCTGATTGCCGAGAATTTTTAAATACAAAAATTAATACGCAGCGAATTCATACAAACACAACGTCTTATTCTGAGAACGTGCGATTCTGGGAGACGATAATATTGATACTATGCATTTGCTTACAAAAACAATGTATTATATTTTATGTAGAACACAAATATGTACTTCATTACGTAAGCGGAATATAGATCAGGGACGATCAAAATATTAATTACAATGTTTTTGTCAACCTTCAATTATATAGTATCGTGAAGAACCCCAATAACTGGACACATTCAAAAACACACATGACACATGTAACTGATAATTGTTTCCACATATCAGTAAAGATAAATAAAATCGGGAAACGTCCGTAGCCAGTCCGTTAGAAATTTCCATAAGTGTGACGATAAGAGGCTAGTGCGTACGATAAGCGGGCATGTTTATTACGACCGCCGTCGTCTCCACAACCTAGTTTAATAATTATATCAAATCTCTTTAACCAGCAGGTGCTACTCGAAACATTGGATGTGTCATATCACTCCCAACTATTCTCACGTATCAGTACACCAAATGTCTAAAGCATGTGCCTGTCAAATCGCACTCGTATGACTTTATCAAATATTATTCTTTGTTATCTCCCTGAAAGTTAACTGCGTAGTTATCTATGTAAACGTTTTCACAACGCCTGTATTCCAACCCGAAGTAGATATACACTAGATTTTAGGGAAATTATAGCAGGCGTTGTATTTATATGTGGTCACTAATCAATTTGACCGTCAAATCATTAAATGAATTCACTGACAACGATCAATTCGGGCAACGAATGGACGATAAATGAATGTGTAATTGTACTGAACATTGGGGCAATTGCTTGATGATTTTGTTTCTGTTTTTCAGCGACTCTCATCACTGCAACTGCGGGCACTTGCTACGGTTGGCCATCACCGACGCTGCCGTACCTAAAGTCACCAGACAGCTCCATACCCACAACATCGGACCAAGGGTCATGGATCGTGTCCATCATGATCCTGTGCTCTGCGCTTACGCCGATTCCGTCGGCATACTTTGCAGACCGCTTCGGAAGAAAGACAACTTTGCTTCTGGGAGCCATTCCCTTCATCATTGGCTGGGTGCTGGTCATTGTGGCCAAGTCTGTCGCGGTTCTGTGCGTCGCACGAATGTTCTCCGGTCTCGGCTACGGTATCGTGTACACCGTCGCCCCCATGTACACGGGAGAGATCGCAACAAACGAAGTCAGAGGCGCCCTCTCTACCCTCATAACGCTCATGAATAAGGTCAGTTGCTACGCTTGTAACTTATTGTGGTTCAGGTGGTCGCACAACCTGTACACACATTGTCATGACATCATTTTACATAGCGTATTGAACAAATACTCGTTCAAATATTGTTTTCGACTAAGAACTAAACTATTGTTATGCCCTCCTCACCTAGTTTCTTATCCAAAAAAAACTGAACTTTTTCCAAATATCAACGTGAACTATTTTGTACATACAGTACTTACTTCTAGCTAGTATAAGCTAGCACGTGGCCTCAATCACTCGATAAAAAGTGCTGATGTGACATACGTCACGTAAATCTTAAGTGTTATTTTTGAATAAAAATGCTAATAGATGTTTTTTCTATAAAAGAATATAATACATCTGGTATTATTGGTACTGAGTCAAGGCCGACATTATAAAGTCTCGTGTACCGAATGAGCCGAATTGCCACGTGGCGCGGCGATATCAATCAACATGTTCCTGTAACCGAATGCCACATTAAACTTACGTATAAACGGTGTTTTGTTTAGTAATTGATTACGTACATTATGTACATTATTAATGGGTACACGAGCTAACGTACTAACATGACTCACTGCTATAATTACAAAGTATTGCACATAAAGTCCAAATAAAGATAACGCATAAGACGCCGACTTCACAGTTAATACGCACATAGCGGATGATGCATGCGCAATAGCAAATATACGAGTATATCGTAGAAGTGGCAAACTCATTCTGGAACCCAGATTATAACTGCTCGTATAGTTAATCGTGAGCTTAAATTATGACTTTAGGACATAGGTTCTCAAACTTATTTCGTGTACTGCCCACTTTAACCAAACCAATCTAAACTATTATTTTAAGGTGTCTCCCAATATCACATTATTTAAAATACCCAAATCGCAGGCGTTGCAAATAAAATGCAACGCCCGCGAAAAAGATTGCTTTAAGAGATTTACCTGTCAATCATTCAGTAAAAATTGTTTTTATTCGTCGGTTTTTGTGGATTGGAACGCCTCTGCGTCTTTCAAACCGCAAAACACCCGACTACTATATAATAATCACTATTACTTGGCTGTAAAAATAAATGGAACAGCCGCATTTCGAAGATCAACATTTTAGTGACACTTAAAGCGCAAATTCCAGCCCAATATTAAACTTCGATCTAATCGTATATTATGATGCTATAAAAAATATACCTCTAATAAATATTTATACACAGTTCATGAAACTAAATATTTATTTGACATAATATAAGCAATCGTTATATTGGGCAGATAATTTACAACCTGCCGGTAATATTTTCCACTCGTGCATATGGCGTCTGACTAGATTACTGTATCCCATGTTACTTTTTATTTACACTGCCTAACAGATAAGATAAAAGCCTCCAAATAAACATATGAAATGTTTATTAAAATTGCCTGCCATAAAAGACATTTGATGATTACACTTACGTAGTATTTCTCAGTACACACCAATATAATTTAATTTAAGGAAACGCTATAACAACGATACTAAGTTTAATGTTGTTAATGAATAAATAAGTAACTAATTGAGTACCCAACTGTAGTCCGCAGTTATACTTTTAAACTTTCTTTACTTTAAACTATGGTCTTATTCTAATTTAGCATCATCACCACCGCGAGAAGGGCCAAACCCATTAGTTTTAACATATCTCCCAAATGCGAATTGGTTGACCACGCACATAGAATTCCAAGATGGTGCAGGTTTCCCCCCAATGTTTTCCTTAAATATCATATAATTAGTAACATACTCTACAATTAAGGATAATTCTATTTACATCAACACAATTCTCTCTAGTCGTTATTGAAGGCAAAACTGTACATTCATTGGGCATGTATTAATTAGAAATTTTCCTGTTTTCAGGTTGGAATTCTTGCCCAGTACTGCATCGGACCGTTCGTGTCGATGCGGACATTAGCCGCCATCAACCTCATCCTGCCCATTAGCTTCGTACTATCCTTCATCTTCTTGCCGGAATCGCCCTACTTCTACCTAAAATTCGAACGCTCGGAAAGAGCAGAAACAGCTTTAAGGAATTTACGAAGCGGAGATATAAGACTTGAACTTAAGAATATCGAAATAAATGTCCAAGAGGACATGAAGAACATGGGTACATGGAGCGACCTCGTCACCGAGGCGACTAACAGGAAAGCCATGTGGATAAGCTTGGGTGTGTTCACCGTACAGCAGTATTGTGGAAGCGCCGCTATAGTCGCTTACGCGGAAGACATATTCAAACAAGCTCAGGGCCACCTCGAACCCTACCAGGAGTCCATCATCCTCGGTTGCGTCCAAGTGGCAACTTGTGTTCTGTCTGTTATCCTCGTGGACAGAGTCGGAAGGAAACCGCTCCTATTGCTGTCTGCACTTGGCGTGGGCTTAATGAATGGCGTTTTAGGCACATACTTCTTCTTCTTGAAATCTGATGAAGCAGCCGTACAGAGCCTACACTGGTTACCAATAGCTGCCCTCCTCGTCTACATCGTATGCTACGCTATCGGCCTGTCGACTGTCCCTTACGTCATCATAGGGGAGATGTTCCCGACCAACGTCAAGTTGTATGCATCGTGCGTGGCGCACATCTACACTGGCATCTCCATGTTCGCAGTTCAAAAACTCTTCCAAGTAAGTGTGTTATCAAAATCAATTACTGTTTGATTAAGAAAAATTGTTTTTCCAGCGTATATATCCCAAATAAGTAATGAATTATTCTTTGATTGTAAAAAATATTAATATTTCGAGAGAAGATTACGCCTAATGAGAAAGCCGAAAATATTTCAGGTGTGTGTAAAATGATTCATTTTGGTTTTTACAGGTAGTGAGGGATGCGTGGGATATTTATACAGTATTCTGGGGTTTCTCGGCGTTCTCGCTGATCGGGCTGGTGTTCATCCTGGCCGCGCTGCCCGAGACCAAGGGCAAGTCCTTCGCGAGCATCCAGACGCAGCTGCGGCGGGACGTGGCGCGGGACAACGCCAGCAAACTAGTCACCGTCGAGTATTAGAGCCGGCGGCGACGATGTAGCATAAGCGTATATTTGGGATCGAGGCGAAATGAAACTTAAAGATATTACTTAATTATGTAATGCTAGTTTTACATGCGTACTTAGCGTTGTAAAATGTTATATACGGATAGTGTGTCACACCATTAGCCTGTAGAGGGGCAGGAGGGGGAGCACGGTGGGGACCAGCATGCTGGCCCCGGAGAAGGCGGTGAAGTCCTCGGGATCGAAGTCGGCGGGTAGGCCGCGCGAGCCCACCACGCCGGCGTACAAGCGAGCCGAATCCTTCGCCGTCCGCGTCTTGTTAGGACTCTTGAAATCCACCAAGTACAGACCGAAACGGGACCTGCAATTGCATTTACAAACATGACGAGTGAAATTATAACATGATTTGACTGACGATGAGTTTTATTTAAAAACACTATATGTATGAACAATACTAATTCGGAATAGCTCAAATATGTGCAGATAAATTGAACACATCAATTATGAAGATAATCTTAACATATATAAAGTATAGCGCTTAATTAGGCATGTTATTAGATAAACCTAGGTGTAATCAGGACATAACATCGTAGGTGTGTTGTGGCAGTCTAAAAAAGGACAAGAACTAAAGCGATTAGTGTTATCGCATTAGCAGATACAACTTTAGGCTGGGTCGTTGATATATAATCGTCTTATAATCTTGAATTTTGCGTTGATAACTCACAAACATCAAACAGTTTAACCTTCATTGGCTCCCGCCCCTTTTTTAGTTTTGTTATTTTACTTGCGAATGTGATAAAGCATTTATTTGTGGCAATGTAACAAAACATATCCTCACATTCCTTCCCGGCAAAAATATTGCTGCAACGGAAATTTTCTGTTCATTTCTATTTGCATGGGATTTCGATGAGTATTTTATACATTTAGAGCCGAAAGAGGACGATCGTTAAGTTGATTTGATCCAAAAATCACAATGGCGACTAACATTTTTCATGCGTTTGGGCAGTGTACAGACCGTGTACAGTGTACAGATAGCGTTTAAGCGTTTTTTGACTAACATCTACGCAACTATAATTAGAGTAAATCGGATAGTTTTAGAGAACTACACATTCTAGCCATCCATGTTTTTTTCAATTTAAGATGTTTCTCACAATTTCTAGCTATACTTGGTTTGTCTTGGTTTTTTCCTCTCAATTTCTCCACCCATCGTTGTTTAGGTAACCTTGTTATTTTTTTCTAAAATCAAGGTGTCTCAAACTTAACAGTTGCACCCGTCATTTGCAGCTACTTAACAAAGTGTAAATTGGCCGTTACGTATAAAACGAGTATCGAAAATACTTATCTGGTCACCAATAACGCAATAAATTGAATGTTCACCGTGTTTAATGTGTAATTTGTTGTTTTATGTGATATTTGTATGGGTTACAGACTCGTGTAACGTTATATAGGATGTCAGTACGCGAATGGTTAGCGTTGACTGATCCTTTGTTAATAAGCGACGAAGAATAGTAACACGGAAGGTCGTGGGTTCGAATCGTTAGCAAGACAGAATTTGTATGATGTGAGGATGCTTGTTTTTTTGTGTGAGTGTGACATTGTCTATATATGCATTTATAAATTTATAAACACACTTACCTACAGATTGGGATCAGGCAGCTGTGTGTGTGTGTGACCGTCCAAAGCTATTATTATTATTACGTACAAGTCCGCCTCCCAAAACCGAAACAATTGAACAGCCACAAGCATGCGTTGAATTCGCTACTTATTGTGCTATATAAAGCAATAGTAATTGCCGGATGTGAAGAACTAATTAAACTTTTTTAACTATCTAGCCTTTGTTTAACATTAGGAGCCGAGTGATGAATGTATAAGAAGCACGTCAGGTTTGTAAGGACAGAAATATTTAGCACTCGATGCTTTCTGCCTACCCCGATAGGAACCTGGCGTGAAGATATAATAATAATAATAGAAATTGAATATACGTAGATAATGTTAATATTCTTACTAATGGATAAACCAACGACTTCGAATTGGCAACAATGTGTTAATATCGCTAAGGATTACACTATTTCAAGAAGCTGCGCATTTTAGAGCTGAAGACAGCAGCGCAAACATTGCTGCGTCGCGGCAAAAGGGATGCGACGGTGTCTTCGAACTTGAACCTTGCAATGTAAACACTTGTTATGTTTACACAAATAGCAGTAAATATAACACGAGTAAATATGTATAAACGCGTGTTCAACATGCAAATCGTACACGATTATATGAGAGTAAAGAGGCGACTGCTACAAAAACAACAATATTAATAAAACTTTGATATCCTCGCCGCAGCGCAGACGCTCAGTGTGTTCAGCGCGGCAAAAACTTACTTAGCATTTATATTAAAATTGTATTGGATAATTAACGACTTATCCATTTCCTAGATATATCATTATACCAACGCGAAACCGAATATTAATCTATAATGTCTTATTACATTATGCCGTACATTAGAACGAGTTGGTTTTATTACTCAATAAAATTAATAACATTTTTACGTATGTATGTATGTATGTATATCTTCAGATATGTTGGTGTCTTTGCAGATTCGTTTATGGACGCGATAATATTAAAAACTTGCAGTTGTTCTTGATAGAAGTGAGAAAAGATGTGCATAGTTCGTCGGGCGGCACAGAGGATCCGGGTGGGTACAGACTTGGCAAAATTAAGTGTTATTTTTTATACATATTTTTTATATACAAACGTAAAATTAATTCAGAATAACTCTGATAATAAGCTAGTGATGTAGATTTGAACAGTTGTTATTTTATTTCCTACCAAAAAATTGAATATAAATCAAATTTTCAACAGCTTTCTGATATTATTACCACCAGTTCCGAGTTAGATACCAATACCAGTTATATTTTACCAATATTAGGTACCCATAAAGCAAAAATATGCATTTTTTTTTAAATATTTAGAAAAGCTAAATTGAAAAAAAAATGTAATAAGTATTAAAGTATTCTGATACTTTACATTGAAAATTTCAGCAAAAGAATTTAAAGAAATCTATTAAAATGTTACTTCATCTAAAATATCTCTGTAAGCCAATTAGTACCTACCATTGAATTTCGGTATAACATTAAACACTTACACATATCCGTCGTCCCATTCGAAGTTGTCCATCAGACTCCAGGCGAAGTAGCCGTGCACGTTGCTGCGGTCCTCGTGGATAGCGTGCAGCAGCGCGTTCAAGTAGTGGCCGTAGTAAGACACGCGCGCCGCGTCGTGGACCCCGCTGTAATCCGCGTACCCGTTCTCCGTCACTATGATGGGCACGTTGTTGTACTCCTTAGTGATCCAGCGCAACAACCGCCTGAATCCGAAAGGCACCACCTGGAATAGATTTTACTATGAAATCATCTACCAATCCGCACTTGGCCAGCGTGAAAAACTATGGCCTAAATCTCTCTCGCTTTGAAAGGAGACCCGGTCCAGGATTGGACCAAAAAAGGGACGAAAAAAAATGAGAACATCTCTAAGACAATAGGATCGGCTGGTACGCAAACACGACAATTACAGTTGGTTGATATTTTTTTAAAAAGCTCTAAAGCGCTCGTGGTAAATTACCACAGGCTATTATCTTTTGATTGTTACTAAAAAAAATAGATATTACATTATGTATATTTTGACATTTTATTATAACATTAATGACCCAAAAAATATTGTAAAACAATTACTTTTTGTCGAATAACAGCCGATTGATATAAAAAATTGTATTCTTTGGGTAAAATAATGATGAAGTTGAAATACCACATGTCACATCTCAGTCGCAACTTGATTATACTTTTGCTTTGCATCGCTCACCTCTGCACGTTACTAACAGTTTAATATACAGTTGTATAAAATTTATTATTAATTTGGGAGAATTCGAAAATAGTACGTTTTTATGAAATATGCAAGTTCTTACGACATATATTATTATGAATCTCACATATACAATACTACACAGATGTACTTAACATTACTGGTGCAAAAGCGTTTTTATTATTCGAACAAAAAACTATGAGAACAACGGATAAATTACAAAATAATTGCAAATATACAATAATGTATAAAATACACAACGTGAGATAAAACAACAGAGTAACGTTGCTATTGGAAAAACTCGAAGATAATTACTTGTACATTATTTTAAATTACCTTCAGCCATGACGAAGACGACATTGAAGGCCAGTTCGTATCTTGAACTCTTACGATTCCGACGTCGTTTTCGTGCGACGGAATTTGGCCGACTTCGCCGTCGGCCATGCTCAGTAGGTAGGTGGTGTAATGATTCAAACCGAAGAAGTCAGCTGTGCCCCGAATGTACGCGACTTCTTCGGGACTAAACTTCGGTAGCCTGGAGCGAGTGTAATTCTGTTTACGGCTCTTTTCGTCAACTAGTTTTATCAGTTCCGGTGGGTAGTTTCCTTCGGCTGAATACACTGGATGCGCGTACCATCCAACCTGAAACGAAATGATAAAATATTGTTTCTACATTTCTGCTGCCTTTCGGTTGCTCTTGGTTCTTTAATCGTCCCACTGTTGGGAACGGATGTTCTCACAATACTACATAATACTTTTTCCAGTCATTTAACGGCAGCCAAATGTTTGTTTGCAGGAATATGGATACACGTACCAAGATATTGTACGGAATTATTTACATCAATTTATTTTTACCATTGACGGTATACAACATTTTTATTTATCAATAGTAACGAAAATTAACTAAATTGAAATTGACATAAATTAATCTAAATATTAAAATTAATAACAGAACTGCTAGTTCAATAGTTTATATTAAAATTGTTATGTATTATTAATATTTTTTTGCCGATTCTAAAACAAAGTTACTAACAATGACCCGCTGACGAAACAAATTCGACACGTAGGTAACAGCATAGACAATATTTTACAGTACCGAAACAAAGTCGCAAACATTAAGTGTTAGAAAACTGCCATTACTATGTACTCACTTACTTATAAAGAGATCATATTTGTGAGTGAGTTAGCATATCTCGCAATCTGTCTGGTATTCAACGAAACTGTTCATTTGATTTTAAAAAAATCCTTTCACCATTAGAATGCTACCTTATCACTGAGCGACAGACGGTATATTTTATTCTAAAAAACAATAGGAATCCCTACTAAAACGCCAGTAGTGTAAACCACAGTTTAAATAAAAGGCTTATAAAATTCCTTACATCGCGTAAAACTATTGAATAAAATAATGTACTACGGCTGAACATAATTATCCAAAAAAAAATTACCCACCCTATTTCATGCAGTTTTTTTTAAACCGGGACGGGTCGCTTGTTATTAATATGTCAGGGACAGTTTAATTCATATCATTTCTAAAACTAACTTCATTCAAGGCCATGCCCGTGCCCAGACACGTAACAAGGACAATCCCGTATCCGTAGATTAATTCAGAACGATAAATATATCTCAATAAAGAATTCAACATAACCTACTTGGCATAGATGTCAAGGTGAGTGCCACGATATTCTACAAAGGAATTCGCATAGCACGTTTTTACTGCAATTAGGTTTATTGACAGGTTACTTGAGAATAATAATCTAACCATTTACAATCATTCAACTACATAACAACGTAGTTTGAAATATGTACATGATTGCATGATTTAATATTGTTCGTGAAGCGTACTATCGAGGTTCATTAAAAGTGGTCTAAATACTGAGGGTTTTGTCCAGCGGCATATTAAGTTTATTTATTTAGTAGAAAAAAGGTACATCCGTGATAATAATAGGGTTTTAATTATAATTAGTACACATTTTTATCTATTGGATATATTATATTGCACATAAACTTTACATAGTATAAAACAAAGTTGCTTTCCACTGTATGTCCTTATATATGCGCTTATATCTTTAAAACTACGCAACGGATTTTGATGCGGTTTGTTTTAATAAATAGAGTGCTTCAAGAGGAAGGTTCATA